>APFE030276130.1:105244-123243 GCA_000404065.3 Pinus taeda | reverse complement strand
ATGAAACAACAGGCAGATCAACATCGCAGCGAAAGAAGTTTTGATGTAGGTGATTGGGTATTCCTATGGCTACAACCATATAAGCAAATGTCCCTCAAGCAAAGCTAAGAAGGATAATAAATTATCACCAAAGTATTATGGTCCGTACAAGGTGTTGCAAAAGATTGGTACTATGGCATACAAATTGGAGCTTCCTGCAGCTTCTCGATTGCACCCAGTTTTCCATGTTTCATGTTTAAAGAAGGTTATAGGCCACAAGCTCCCAGTTCAAACAATATTTCCAGAACTTGATGAGGAAGGAAAAATTATATTGGAATCGGAAGTAGTCACAGAAACAAGAACTCGACAGCTACGAAATCGATCAATTTTAGAGTATCTTATCAAGTGGAAGAACTTATACGCTGAAGATTCCACATGGGAGGATGAGAATTTTATACAGAAGTATCCAGAACTACTCAAGCGTTGAGGACAACACTTTTTTGAAGGAGAGGGGCATGTTGGGTCCCTATAATACTAGTGATTACCCCATTAATATTGTAGTTATACCCTTTATTAATAATGGTGTGCCCCTATTGTCCCCATATTGTTATTACTGTGCCCTATAGAATCCCTCTATTGTTATTCTTGTGGCTTTATATTATTATTGTTAGGTCGCTGGGTTATATTGTGACTCCTTAGACTCCTATATATAGAAAGGAGGGTTTGTCATTGTGAATCATCCAAGAATGTTCATTTATGTAATGTAAAGAGGTTTCCCCCTCGAAGAGGCTAAATTATAAGGCGTTGATCTATCTTTTCTATCTTTTCTTGAGCTAGTTTCATAACAAGGAGACTCCTCCTTTTGTTTAGTTGTTGTGTCCTTAATGACAATTGGCTCCTTTGATTGTGGCTGGGGTCTGCCAAATTTTATCCGCGTGCTCCTTCTTGCCTTAAAGTACATGGAAGGCTCCCTTTTTGGCTTCCCTTTTTGTTTTGGAGATGTTCTTAAGGCAGCCAACACAGCTGCTGCCTCGCTGGCCAAAATCTCAAGTGATTTCTCATTTTTCTGCTCTGTTTTCATGCTTCTTGTAGAAACTATTTTCATGCTTCCTGTAGAAAGCCCGATGTCAACTGTTTCAGTCTGTTTGGCTGGATGGGTCTTTCCTTTTAATTTCTATGTGGTTGCCTTGTTGTGACAACTTTCATTTGGGCTTTCTTTTCCTTTTTCTTCCCAACCTTTTTCCTTTTTCGCCCTCTCTGTTTTTGTTGTTGTCTCCTTTTCTGTCTCATGCTCAGCGGTCATGTCAAATTCCTCTTTTTCCTTCTGTTCTTCCTTTGTTTTACCCTCTGCTTGAATGTCTTGTGCTCCCTCATCAATGTTCTTCTCAATTTCTTCAGTTGGCATGGTGTTGAGTTTGTGTTTTAACCAAAAAAATAAAATGCTCAAGTGGGAAAAAACACAGTCAATCACCAAAATAGAGGACAGCTGAATACGGTTTTTTTTTAACCCAAGAATGAATTTTTCATGTTCTCTTTACAACATCAAATGACAATAATTCCCTTGTGTTAAAATTGTTGTCACCTCGAATTGGTTTGTCTGTTTATGAAAGAAATTTTTTACAGAGCAGAGCATAAGGACACTAGTTTTTTCAACACATTGATAGATATGTAAATTTAGGTTTTTCCACACACATAGGTTGGTCTCTACTGCTAGATGTCTTCCTTGCAAGGGAATTTTTTTTTTTTTTTTTTTAAACTGATGAGGAGATTTCGAATGCAGAAGAAAAAAATGGGTAAACTCAGTGAATCATGCAGGCAGACTTCCACTGTTCTCAATCCACACGCAGACTTTTTACTCTCATTTTCAATTTAATGTTGTGTTCAATTCACCATTTTGCACCAGCAAATCATGCACAAAGAAGTTTCCCCAATCCTACCTCGTTTTGAGCTTGAAATTCGCTGAAAATACTAGGTTTTATTTCTACATGGTTGTTTTCTGCATTTCCTGTAGAAGCCTTCTTGTAGAACCAAACTGTGCTTCCTGTAGAGTGTTGATAAGCAGGAGGCTTTTGAAACATGGTCGAGAAAGATTGGTTTACTGCTATGGAGGTGGTATGGAGCTTGTTGCAGCTGCAAGGACGATGATAAACTAGAAACAACAGAGGTGAGAGTTCGATTGGGTGTTTATGGAGACTTCCATTGATGGAGGGTGAGCTCGCCAAGTGCACATTGGCCCCATGCAGACCGTTTAAACAACCACCACTAATCACGTCCATCACATTTGTCAAACTGTTTTTTCTCTGCCTGTAATCACATCCATCAATCACCCTGGAGTTTAAACAGTCACCATTACCTGTTTTCAGTTTTCTTCCTAAGATGGTTGAGCACACATGTCGTATTCACCGACCAAGCATTGTTTGAACTAGATGAGGGTGGCCAATTATCTGGCCATCAATTCTTTTAATCACAACCATCTCATTGTTCACGCAATTCTCAACTTACATTCATGCAACAGAGGAATGCGTTTAGTCACGTACTTGGAAGTCGAATGTGGTTGTTGTGAGGTGCTGTGGCATTTCTTTCTGCTCCATGCATTTTTTTTGTGGTTGCATGATGGTTTGGTTGCTAATTCATGGCTATTTTTCTTGTGCAGGTATCCTCTGGCTAGATCTAAGCTGCAGGAGCCAGTTTCATCCTTCAGATTTGCACTTTCATGCCGCTGATGCTGGATTTTTGCAGGACAACAACTTATTTTCTCCATTGCTCCTGAATGATAGATCGGATTGACCTGAAACATTCTGAGCATGCTTCTATCATCGTTATTCACCTCCCATAGAAAAACTATCTTCAATGGATGGACGGATTTCGAGAAAAATGGAAAATGGCTTAAGATTACAGAGGTCAATTTCTTGGAAACCATGCATCAGAATCAGTTGAAATTGCTTGGGTAAGTGACTATCACCCATATGCATCTCCCCATGAAACATATTTTGAAACGGATGCACGGGTATGGAGAAAATATAAAAATGGATGAAG
Source organism: Pinus taeda (assembly GCA_000404065.3). Lineage (NCBI taxonomy): Eukaryota > Viridiplantae > Streptophyta > Pinopsida > Pinales > Pinaceae > Pinus > Pinus taeda. The sequence goes on along the minus strand of APFE030276130.1, from coordinate 120,228 downwards.
GTGATGGAGGCTAATTTCTTGGAAATCGTGCACCAAAATTTGCTGAAATTGCTCAGTCATGTTGCCATCATCCCTATAAAACTCCCCATGCAACAGTTTTTCAAATGGATGCATGTTTTTCAAGTTAGGGAAAAAACAAATTTCAGCACTATGTATTTTTGCTTCCAAGCATTCTGCAGTTTTTTGCACAGTAAGAAAAAATGAGCTTGGACTATAATGCAGACTTGGAATTGATGGGAGAGAGGTTTGAGGATTGTAGGAGGACTTATGAACCCTTTAGGAAGCTATCATGTCTGCTAAACTGCCTTTTGAAACCCATTTCTAGCTTCCTTTAATTTCTACAGGAACTTCTTGTAGAACACACAATTTTTAGGAAAGAAGCACAATGAGATGGAAAAAATAATGGAGAAAGGTGAGGGATGGAAACATGGATGTGTGTAGGCCTCATGGACATATTCCCAGCCTTCGGGTCCCCTTCAAAGATCGATTTTGTCTTGTTTGTAGACTTCCTATAGAAGACATAGAACTTCCTATAGAAGACACAGAACTTCCTGTAGAAGGCATAGAACTTCCTTTGTCTTTATTTTGAGCGATCCTTCTAACCTGAAATGTCCTTGCTACAACCTGCAATTATTCAATGGAAATTAGGTTTATTTTTCTTTTTCTCTTTTCTTCTTTCTTTTTCTCTTTTTTTTTAAAACAACTTGGGCGCCTCATGGAGGTTTTCACTCTAATTTCCTGCCCTGGGTGCCTCCAAGGGAGGTTTTAACCCAAGGATCTTATTCTTTTCTCTTTTCTCTTTTTTCCAAACCATTGACCACCTCATGGAGGTTTTCAATCAATGAGCCAATCTAAAGCACCTCCGAGGAGGTTTTCACATTATATTTTTTTTACCTTTTATTTTCATTTTTTCTTTTTTCTTTTTTTCTTTTTTTTTTACCTTTTCTTTATTTTTCATTTTTTTTCCTACCCTACCCTACTTGAAAAACAAAATATTTTTCAAGTATAAGAATACTTCCAATGGAGCCATGTGCACATCGAGATTAGAGACAAAATGATGTGGAGGCTTGAAATGCATGTTGTGATAGCTATCCGGATTTCAGAGACCAAATGACTTGACTTTGAAGGGATCAAACATAGCTGAAGAAGAGAGTACTACTGCAACTTAGTGACTGTCTAGAACCATATCTCAATATAGATCTGATATCCTTGGTCCTTTTGTTGATCTGGATCATTCTTCATGTCACCTTCTACCATGGCCTTCACATCTTCCTCTTTTTGCTAATTTTTCTCTTGAGTACATGGAGGATTTGATGGTAGCCATGAGGGAACTCTCTCGATCTCTGATTTTGATGTCTTCTCTTCATCAAGTACAACCCATGGTTCTTTGATATTCTCCTTTGAATCTTCTTTTGTTGGATGTGGTCCTTCAATTCTTTCAAGATAATCTCTTTTTTGCAATACTCTTCCTGAGCTATGGTGAAGATCATTGAGCTCAAGAGGAGTCATTTGGACATGTTGTGCCTCAGCTTTGCAATTGGCTTGAGCTATTCCAATGTGCGGGTTTGGAAATGGTGGTATGGGTAGTTGAATGGGGGTGTATATTTGAGATGGATGTGGATGGGGTTGTGGTTGGGCAACTGGTGGAGGCAAATGAGCGGGAGGAGAGTTGTACTGGGGCCTCCACCCCTGATGAGGTGCATTCCACTGAGGTTGTGGCTGAGCATAAGAGTGAAACGAATGAGCAACTAGAGAAGCATGGTATTGAGGAGGATATGACCAAGGAGGGGGTGTGGACTAGGAAGGATGAGCAAGGGGACCCCAAGAAGGCATGGAAGTGACTTGATAGGGGTCGTAATAGGTCTGGGATGTCCCTTGCATTCCCTGCTGGTAGGGCATGGGTCCATGTGGCCTCCTTTGGTTCATATAATAGAGTGATTCAGTGGCTCTTTTGGCTCTCTGATATGCAGCTTTAAGTCCAGGCAAGGAAGGGCACTGATCCGTAGGATGGTCTCTTTCACAGACAAAACACACTTCTATGGAGTGCAATGGACATTCGTTCCTAGGATGGTTTCTAATGCACCTAGGACAAAATATGGTAAAAGCCCTCTTAGCTTCCTCTTGCTTCCTAGGACAAAATATGGCTCTCTGATATGCAGCTTTAAGTCCAGGCAAGGAAGGGCACTGATCCGTAGGATGGTCTCTTTCACAGACAAAACACACTTCTATGGAGTGCAATGGACATTCGTTCCTAGGATGATTTCTAATGCACCTAGGACAAAATATGGTAAAAGCCCTCTTAGCTTCCTCTTGCTTCCTTTGGATCTGTAAATTTGGCAAGAAATTGCCTCAGATCACTCTTGAAATCTTCCATCTGATTTGCAAATTCATTTTTGGATAAGGTACTTCTCCCAACATTTCTACATGTAGCCATTTTCTCCAGAGGAATGTTTTCTCCTTCTTCTCCTCTTGAGGTTCTTCAAATATGTCTTTCTCTCCACCTAAGGGTTCTTTAATCATAACCATCGAAGAAAAGAGAAGGTTGGATGCGTGAAGCAGTGGGGGTGTTGTGCAATCATTTTTCTGAATTATCTCTATTCCGACAAGGTATGAAAGGAAATCTTTTTGGTTGATTTTTGCTTTTTTCTGCTTGTACCTACAAAACTAAAATAGATTGAACTACAACTAACTATCTTGCTGAAATGAAAATGTAGAATTGAAATGAAAACAGAAAATGACTAATTTATTTTGATGAAATGAAATTGTAGGATTGAAATGCAAAGCTACGCTTGCAAAATGGAAATTGCGGACTTGAAATGTTGATCTACGCTTGCAAAATTGAAATTGCAGAATTGAAATGCTAATCTATGAAAGCGGGAGATATCTAATCTACGCTTTCTGAAATGAAATGAAAGCAGGAAGTGTCTAATCTACTTTTGCGGAAATGAAATTGCAGAGTGGAAATGAATCAACTACTCTACTCTTGCTGAAATAAACTACTTAGCAAAAGGTTGTAGTAGAAAATAGAAGAATAGCAGCAATCACCAATACTCCGACACTTCCCTGGAAATAGCACCAAAAAGATGGTGGGCTCTAGTATTGCAGCAATAATGCTGCAACTCCTGGGACTCCCTTCTTTACTTTTATCAACTCGGTAGTTTGTAACAAACTTGGAAGCGACGGTGTTGTATGCACAAGTATTAGCTCTTGCCGCGGCTATCACTTGGTCAGCTGGCACAAGTCCGCTAGGAGCCTAAGCCAACTTCTATGAGCACTTAAAAGAATATTTTTAACTGATGCATGAAAGCTAACTCAAAGGAGGCTAATCTACTTTCAGAAAGAAACTGAAAAGCTGAAAGGAAATGCAAACCCTAGCAAACCCTAATTATACCAGCTAGCCCTACTGATGCAAGAAAGAGGACGAAAGCTACTAAAAGAGATTCCATTTACTTCTAGGAAGATAAAATGCATGTGTCTAAGCTACTTATACAGTAAAATCTGAAAGAAAAAAAAAAAAAAAAAAAAAAAAAAAAAAAAAAAAAAAAAAACCATATTTTTGTATTTTTGAGTAAGTTGTTAGAATTATCGTGCATGTGCTTTAACTGTTTTTTACTATGCAGAGGTGAGGTAAGGAATGGAACTATCAAGGCGCTTGCATGAGTTTGGGAACATGAGAAGAGAGACTAAGGGGTCCCTAGCACCCTTCAAGAGAGTTTCACAATGCTCGAATATCAAGAAACCGCTTTCGTGAGCTTCTACAGGAAGTCTGCACGGGTTCTACAAGATGTTCCGAAAAGAGGATTTTGGAGGGTTGATGGGGGAGAAATGGTGGGAAAGTGGAAATGGAGGTTGGATAAGGATGTTAAGGGGTCTAGGACCTGGTGAATGAGGCTAAGGAGCAATTGGATTTGTTCAAGGATGGAGGGAGCAATGATGTACAAGAATGTAGAAACTAGGGCAAAGTGAGAAAACGTGGCAAATGAGAGGAAAGAATCTGAGTTAGAGGATGGAGTAGGTTGCATGGATGGGGTAAGGATAGATGAGGAAGTATCACAAGTACTCTGCACTTTATTTCCCAAAACTGATCAACAAAGGCTATGCAAACCAAAGATCTAACTATTTTAACCTAATTTGACCTAGAAACCATAAGCATAATGCACAACAATTTATTGGCAGCAAATCACGTAAATCAACTATGGAAACCAAAAAAGAATGGATTTGAGCATGTAATCACAACTGGTACCAGCTTCTGCAAATCAGAATCTAACACTAATAATTGCATGATGAAGCAAAGACAGTGTTTTTGGTGGCAGCAAGGACACCTTGGTCCCAGATCATGGTCCCACTGAGGGAAAGGTGAGATTAGAGGTGCTTGATAGCCTTTTTCTAAAGATATTCTCTGTTATTAACCTATCAAATCAATCTGAACATGAAAATCCTTTTTAATCATCAAAATCAACCTAAATAACAAAACAAGATTTAAATCTAAATAGCAGATTTTCTTCTAAGAATGCAGCAAAAACACATAAAAGTAAACAAATGAGGTACTAGGCACTTGGGTTGGGTCCAACCCCAAGAGCTATAGCCTCCTGAGAAATATTAGAGCTGGTGCAAAGCTGGATTCATCTTTATTGCTCAAGAAATAATAGTTACATCAAAAACTGTCTACAAGAAAAAGCTTGAAAACGTGCTGAAATGTAGAGCTAACCTACTGCCTAAAAAATGTCTAAAAAAATGACTAAAATTGAACTGCCAACTAGCTAACTTCTGCCAACCCAAAATGAGGCCCTAAGACCTCTTATTTATACAAATTGAGGACCCCAACAGCCCTCCTAAACTTTAGGAACTCAACTACCAAAACTTGTAGTTAAGAACAACTTTACTAGCCCTTGCTCGGCTGCCCTTGTGATAATTGATGTGGTGGCCATTGAACTCCAAGCTGATGGTGGAGAATTAAAGGTAAGGGCCCATAAATGAAGGGGTTACCTTCCTACAAATCCTCTTCCTTGTTCTTCCACGAATTTGGCTGCCAAGTGCTCATTAAAACCTTTGATTTTGTCTCAAAATTGACCATAAAACTGCACAAAGCACCCATTAGACTTGTTGGCAGAATGACTAACCCAATTCACTCTATTAACATAAATATAATAAAAAACATGCAATAAAATAATGAGAATGGTGGATTAAGTCGAATTAGGAGGTTGAATGAGCCCATATAATTATCCATTTTTGGGGCTCATCACAATGGGAAGAGTATCGGTGAGGAAAGTGTGGATGAGTACGTGGCCCGATATTGTGTGCACAAGGCATGAAAAGTAAGCACCAAAATACCAATCCGAGAGGAAAAAAATTACTCTCCACATGATTCTCTTTACCATTACCAAAGTAGTAGGGTCTGTGAGGACTTACTTGGCCTCCAAGGATCAAATGGATATAGAAATGTGATGTGTATCACTAGCAATGTTCAACTGGTGAGAAGGCTTATTGGGCAATATGAAAGACCAACTCATTTGATGTATGATGGGAAATCATAAGTAGTTTTCCTATGGTATAATTATGGTTTCCTTCCTTTTACTATAAGTACCTATGATGATGTCAAGAGTATTGATACCTTTCCACCTTTCCTTGAATCCTTTCATGATGCAACGGATGGAGTTAATGGGGTTGTTTGACAGAGGATGTGACAACAATGGTACAACCAAGGATTCGTTTAGTGGTATAATGAGAAAATAATAGTATTGGATGATTATACTTATGCATGAACCAAATTCATGAATGATATTGATTTTTTATTGCCCCTAGGCACTCACTAGAGAACCATTGGTAAGAAAATGTTTTTTTCTTTTAATCATATTTGAATTTTTTTAGGTTTTTGAAAGTAAATGGACTTTTTGGTTTATTGATGGAAACATAGTCACCAACACATGATTGTTTTGATATATGAAGATGGGTGAGTGATTGCTACATCATCATGGAATAAATACTACATGTGATGTGAATGAAGTGTTTGATTAGGAGGTGAGCAAAGAGAAAAATGATTTGTTGTAGTTCACATGCAACATGGATGGATGGGATACATCCATTGTCTATTTACGAGATCCCTCCACACTTTTAAAGACACGTTGTGGGGCTTCTCTCTACTTGTTATTAGGGCCTCCTTTGGTGTATAGTCCATGTCATACTGTGTTATCTCCAACATGGATAGGATTAACTTCTTCAAATGACTATGCCTAGGATGGTTCATCAACATGTATAGTGGCTTATGATCCTTGGCCATATATGCCCAATTTTGAACTTATGTACCCAATTTTTTTCTATGTAAAAACACTTATGGATCTAATGGTGCACACATGCGATTATTGTGATGGTTTTGATATGTGATTTTCTTATGATGTTTAATTTTATGTTCATTAGAATGATTGTATATATGCCTTGTTAAAATACTTAATGAGACAAATGCTAATAGATGACATTATTAGAAAATGAATCACCCCATGTGTAAAGTCTCAAGAAATGCGAGTGCATACAATTTTATCAAAAGAACATTTCAAGAGATGTACTCTCAAACAATGACAAAATAAGTGAGTATTCCTCACAAAAGAGACACGATTTAGCTGAGATACTACGAGTTTCCCGTCAAGTTTTACCATCAGGTGAAAAATACGAAGGAAAATAACATCAGATAAGAGCTTGACAAGTAAACTATATTTATCCATGTTATTGGTTGTAGGGAGAAGAAAAATTCATCCTAAAATTACTAGCTCATCGGTGGGTTAAATGAGAATCCAAGTGATGGAAGCTAGGTTCCAAGTACTATGTGTTATGGAAAAATTTCACATGAGTTAGCAGGCTACTCTTGTCCCAGTAGATTAGAATATGATTTACCTAGATGTGTGTGATCATGTAAAGAGATCCAAGGATACCCCTAATTCCTTCCTACATAATCAAGCACATTCTATACTCATACAAGATGTTGCAAAAGAAGGTTTGGATGATAATTACCAATTACCCTCGCAAGTTGGTGTAGTGTCTTGAGTCTTATGTAGAGAAAAACCCACGTCCACTTGAATATATTGCTTCCTCTTGCAATAAGAAAGACATTGCACACATGCACCACTAAAAAAACTCACAATAACCTTCTGTGAAGGATTATTAGTATAAAAATGCATGCACAAGTATAAACATGATTCAAATCATAGATATAAGAAAGGGACATAGATCTATTAATCAAAAAATGGTAATGCAAAGAATGTATACCTCCAATCAAAAGAGCCCTCTTCTCAATCCAACATGATAACACCTTCCTCCAAGTGTAATAAAAGATATTTGTTCACCTAGACACAAGATCTCAAATCCATTAGAGGAAATTTCAACCTAAAAGTGGCCCCCTAAGGAAAAATAATAAAATCATAGTTAAAATAATAATAAAATAGTTATGAATTTTGGAGAGAAAAGAAGAAAAATACTTTTTTTATTGTATTTTTGGCTTATCTTCTTATAGGTTTACTCAAATTTCAAGTGTAAACACTTATTAGATATGGAATTAAATTCCACATCCAATGAGTACCCATTATGCATACATCTAAGAAGACTCACATTGATAGAAATTGAAGATACATTAAAACAACTGTGTTCAACACTTTTTTAATGTATCTTCAATTTTTATCAATGTGGGACTTTTTAGAAGTATGCATAATGGGTACTCATTGGATGTGGAATTTGATTCCACGTCCAATGAGTGTCTACACTTGAAATTTGAGTAAAAATATAAGGGAATAAGCCAAAAATACAATTAAAAATATTTTTTTTTTTAAATTTTCCCTCCAAAATATTTACATGTACCTCTTTCTAAATTTAAAGGATTTTGATTGGTTGACATATTAGGTACATGAAAATTGCATGGGAACTTTAATGCTTAAACTTCCTCTCATGTAAGGAAGTATAACTCCTCTCAATTTCTCTAAGATTCAAAACTCACCATTACCTTGACCCTTTGGAATCATTAGAATAAAGCCTACGAGCCTTCCAAGGAGGATGAATCTAGACACTTTGGATGAATATAAGTTAAGAATATTCTCTAATAATACATACAAGTCAACTCTAAGACATGATACTCTAATTCAATCTCATAGGGAAAACAAGACTCTAGAATCGCAAGCATCATCACTAGCATAAAACAGATAAATGTAGATGGTTTTCACTAGGATAATGATGAGTCTCATCATTGGGTAACTATATGGACCTTAATACACCTCATATCTTATTCAAATAAACTCTTATCATAATTTATTACATATTTTTATTATATTTTTCTTAATGAGATGAGTAAAAGTGAGATATTATGCCTGGTGGACTAATGTGCATTGATTGCAGTTTTTGGAGAGAAAATCATGGAAATTTTGGCTAACTAAGGGTTGAAACTTGAATGAGACAAGGAAGAGAGATTGTAGGAGATAGATGTTGGCATTATGACACAGGTTTGGTGATATGACACAGGTGTTGTCCTTGATGGAAACTCACTCAAATGACAGATCACAGTTCAGGCTTACAGAATGGAAGAAAAAGAGATATACGCATGTTCCCCTTGACTAAGCCATGTATACACGCGGGTTCGCCGACCAAAAGACGCATATGCGTATACATGCACTTTCACGCAAGGAAAAGCACGTACATGTTGGAAAACTTGGTTTTGATCCATGGTATTTGGTCCTTGGTATTTTGACCCATGGTATTGGTCCAAGGTATCTTATCTGAAGTGTTGACCCTAGGTATTTGGTCCAAGGTATTGATTCTAAGTGGTTTTGGACCATTGTATTGAGTAAGGCCTAAGACTATAAAATGAGGAGGAGATCATTAGGCAAAGGCACTCAAGTATTGAATATCTAATGAATAGCAAGATCTAGAATACTAGTCATTAGGTTATGGTGCATAGCTAGATCTGAATCAAGGAGGAACCTGAGGTTCAGTATAGCAAAGGTGCGTATACACGCTAGTTCAACATTTCAAAATAGCGTATATGTAGGGTTGCCTTCATATAACAGTGTATGAATGCAGGTTTGACACACTGAAGTAGTGTACGTCTCATAAAATATGTTTTAGTTACTTCTGTTTGTTGTTGCAGTGTTATAGGTTTTGGATTGGGTTCTGGTTACTGTTATTGTATTCTAGTTACAACATTCAAAAAAGTGATTGTTTGATTTAGTTTTGGTTGGTGCAAAGAAGATTGGTTAATGTAGATATATTTGATGTTTGATTGATGTTATTAATGGATCCAATCTGAAAATTTATGAAATGTGGTCCCTGGAAGAAAAGAAAAGGTTGTAGCCTTCTGTAAGGCAACACCTACGTACTAGTAAACACATAAGCTAGTACAAGAGCTAAGGGGGTTGTAGCTCCCTTCCAAGAAAAGCTAGAGAATGAGAGAAGGTTGTAGCCTTCTTCAAGTAGAAGCCTACGTATTGGTATAAGGCTGCACCAGTATAGAATTTGTAAAAAGGAGTTTCTTATTAAAGAAAGATAAAGACGATTGCAAGAAGTGGTTTTCACCCACATTGGGTTTCCACCTTATATATTGTGTTCATGCGTGTGATTTCCTGTTATGTTTACTGCACCTGATTATCAATTATATGGTTCTGATTCACAGATCAAAGATCAACTAACTAATTTATAAGTTTGCAAGGTATACGCTGGTTGCTCCAAACACAGTTGTGTATACACGCAAGTTTCATTAACAGAAGTAGCGTATATAAATCTGTTTATGGAAATGAAATATTATTAAATTTCTAATATTGATTCAACCCCCTCCCCCCCAATATTATTTCCAATGATAGATCCTCCTCATTTAATCCCCACTCATTCGTATATTCCTCCATCAAATCACACTAGCTCAGAGTTACAAGCTGCCAAGTCATGAATATCGAAAGGAAGTTGATCCAGTGACAGTTAAAGAGCTAGTTCATCTTGAGTTTGGGAGATGAGCCTCCCTAGGTTTAAGGAAGTCATTGGAGACTTCAATTGTATAAATAAGGAGGCCTAGAGCCTCATTAGGATTCGAATTTTTGATATAAGAACACTAAGAATTTTCAAGTTCAAGGCTTGTGGAAGGCATTGTTATGTAATTTTCTGATTTAATAATGAGAATGAGCATTTCCTTGATCCATCACTGAGTTGACTCAAAGGGATGAAGCTCTTGGGTTAGGGCCCAACCCTAGCAACAAAGGCTCCTCTTGTTGTATTCGTATGCTTAGTTGATTTCATAGATTAATGGTTGAATTCTCTTTAGCATTATTTCATTACAAGTAGTTGTGGATTTGATTAGTCTTCTTCCATTTGTGCATTTCTTCTGTTATCACTCAGGTTGTCCCTAGGCTTCTAAAGGGATACGGCCGAGGTAACCACAAACCAATCTTTGGACTGCAGGTTCTAGCCCACCTGCAATCAGAGAGGGCTCTTTCTTTATGATTTAATTTTGTTGATGATGATTTTAGGCTAGTTGTCAGGTTCAGGGGTTTTGATTTTTTGATTGGATGGAAGATGTATGCCAAGTAGAAAATTCCAAGCAGAGAGGCAAGGTAAGGTGTGATAAGTTTCAAACCATTGGGCATGGAGTCATGGATTACAGCTTGTTGTCGCGTTTTTTTGGTCACAAGAGGATTATGGAGCGGGATAGCCACACATGCGACAATTATCAATTTGCTGAAAGGGTGGAATGACGGTTAGGGATGAAAGGCAATTAAGAATCTTTCATCAAAATTGACAGGGAGGGGAAGTGAATGAATGGTTATCTAGGAGCAGTTAAGAATTCCTAAACTATCATTCATACATGAAAGAAACAACGTAAACAAGATCATTTAAGTATACATGTTCATAACTATTCCTGATGAAAACATAGAAAATTACAGAAATTGATCCTAAGGTGCAGCTAAGAAAATCCTAAACTATTCTTCTTTTCTGCAATTTAGAGGTCGGATTTATGATAAAACAAACATAAAAACTAATAGAGTTAAGAAACGCTTATTGAACCATGTAGGAGCACAGGAATTCCACAATCACTCCCCGACCAATTAAACATAACAGACAGTTTCGGAATCCATGCTTTCAGCAGTCTTTGATTATAGAAAGCATCACAGTTACAGTGCAAGTCTCTGCTTGAGAGAAAGATCGGAATAACACAGATCAAACTACTGATCAATCAACCAACCAACCCCTACTCCATCTTTCAAGGTGGTATATATAAGCAAAATATCGGAATTCATTTATTACAATTGACCTAAACAGGTCTGCCGGACAAAGTTTTTTCTAAAAACATAATTGTTGCTGGAATTAAATTCAAATAAGTCCTTTGGGTTGCGCTAGAGGCAACTGAATCAAGTTGAGTTGATGAGGTGTCCTGTGTGCAGTGGTTCTGTCATAACTGTGCATTGAGTTCTGGTCCACTGATCTTCTGTGAGTTTAATGTGCAGTCATTTGTGCTGGTGAGCCTTCAATGTGTCTTCAATTGCTTCTTGACTTTCAGAGCTTTCGGCCTAATGTTGGATTTGCCTCGAGCCCTGAGAAAATCTCCTTTGATACACTTTGCCGCTACATTGATGGTCTTCGCCGCTTCCTGATACTCTTTGACGTGCTTTTTGACTGCATATTTGATCTGATACTCTTTAATCCCTGTTCTTGGTCTCTCTCTATCTTCAAATGCATTTAATTTGGCAAAATCAGGCAATTTCAGGCTTTTTCGGCGCAAAAAGGGCCAAGGAATGAAAAGATTCCCTAAAGATTCCCCAATATGGCCTATTTCCCGTAGCGATGCGCGATTAGCGCTTCACGCTAATCGTGCATCGAAAACTGCCTCTGTTTCTCATTCTGAAGCTTGATTTTCGCGCTTGCGCAAATTTCCGTTTTTTTGGCTGCTGACGTCAGCTGTACGGTGGATGACATCAGCATGCTGATGTCAGCAGTGGTGTCCTATGGTACGGATATGACGTTAGCATGATGATGTCATCAAGGTGACATGGCAGTACGGCGGGGTGACATGGCAGAGACACGTGGCAGGGTGACGTGGGTCGGGTGCAGGCAGTGTGAGGTGATGTGGCGGCGACGTGGCAGGGTGAGGTGGCACTCCTGTTACGTGAGGGGAGGGCGGTTTTGCCTGTGCATCGAACCGCCTTTGGTACAGAGGTGGTTTCTGTCAGGGGCAGCCCGATGCAATGGGAGGCTGCCACCTGTCCCAATCTACGACGGTAAAACCATTGGACATAGGGTGGTAACCTACCACCACAATAGGGTGCCCGATGTGAACAAGGGTCGTCGGATCTGGGGGGGGCGATCTGACAGTGCACGGGAAAGGGAGATGTGCGGAGCTTAAGAAAGGAGCGCGTGCGTTAAAGGTTTAATTTTTCGCGGCGCTGTGGGTTTTGAACTTTAGGAAATGGGTTAAATGTGTTTTGGCGCGTTGGAAATTTATTAAACAAACATTAATAATTTCCAAAGAAAAATGCGGGGGGGGGTTTAGCATTTGGAAATGGTTTTCTTAGTGTTTTGGAAGGGGTTCAAACACATGGGAATGAAAATTTATGTAGAAGGAGGGTTCTTACTAAAGTCCAGGTGACTTAGTAATTCCCAGAGAAGTACTTATGGTTATATATCAACCAGGGGGAGGGGATATTTACATAAGGGGATTATCTACATAGTTTTAGTAGGGGGATGGTGAAAATATAGGGAGTTAAATAATAATGTCAGTAGTTAATATGGAGATGACAAGAAAGCGCTAAGTTTCAGAGATCTTAGGCTTCAAAGGGGAGATAGAACCTTATAGAGAAAGTATAGATCCTCCTTGAGTGAAGCAGATCTTCACCCAGGCTAATGACATGGAGAATGATGAAACTAAGAGATGTCAAGCAGATCTTGACCTCTTTTTGGGGAAATTAGTTAATGATTTGGGGAAGAGGAAGAAAGGGAAGTCAGTTATGCCTAATTTGAGCTCCTTCACATGAAACTGCCTGATGATTGTGCCCTGAGTTGAGATGATATTTTGAAAACATAGAATTGATCAGAAATCAAGATTTTGCAACCTCAAAACTACCTACCCAGCCTAATTACCTAACATTTTTTCTTCTTTTGGTTTGGGTGCACTTAGACTTGCAGACCCAGTATTTCAATTTTTTCTTTTTATGCCTTCCTATCTACAAACTACCCTTATTTCTTCCAAGGGCCCAGATTAAGCAGTTGGGCTCCCTTGATTCTCTACCTATCTAAGAATCTGCCAACATTAAGCTGTTTGGACAGATTTTCATTCTCTATATTCTAAAACAGGAAATTGAAACTTAGGGAGACCAAGATTAAGCTGTTTGGACCTCCCTTTAGCTGAAAATTCTACAAAGCTGGAATGACTCTTCAAAATTGGAAAGCAGTTAGATGAAATTTGAGTAGCATTCTTTCCTTGGTCAATGTTTAGCAAATATGGAGCATTGCAGCATGCAAAGTATGACATATATGGCCTGTAAAAATGTCAATCATGAAATATGAGTAACCTGCTGCAGGAGGAGACTAACAGTGGCTCCACTTGGGGATGGATTTTCTTTGTGAGAAGCCAAGAACAGCAGGTCAGATTGCCTTGATTCTTCCGTTATGGTTGTGCTTTGAACTTCTTAGTGCTGACTGTTGGATTGATTTGAACCTTTTGACTGGTAACAACACTTTCCTTTAACTGTTTTGCTGTTAAATTGTAAAGCACTGCCTTCTTTCTTCTGCGTGCTTTAGCATCATGGATTCTTACAAAATAAAATCAAAGTGCTGATATATACAAACATTCTATGTACAGAAAATAACACCGCCTATTATTTTTAATTAAAAAGGATCATTGTAGTGCTTTAGCATTCAGCCATTTACAGGGCCTTCTTCAGCTGTGCTGCCATCTAGAGATCTGAGAAAATATGTATTATTGCCTTGGACAACGCTGATAATGTATGGACCTTTCCACAGAAAATCAAATTTTGCATGTTTACCCTTGTCCTCTCTTCGTGAATCCCATCTTAGAACTTTGCTGCCCACCCAGAAATCTTCTGCTTTAGCCTTCTTATCAAACATCTTTTTGAGCTTTACTTGCAGCATTTGAGCTCTGTCGTAGACTTGCTCTCTAGTTTGCTGAAGATGAATGGTTTGATTAATTCTCCTCTGCATGTCATTTGGTTCAGCTTGGATCTCCTGCAACAGTTTAATAGTAGGAATGCCCAAAGGTGAAGGAAATTTCGCTTCCATGCCATATACTAATTCATAAGGGCTCATCCCAATGGATTTCTTGGTGGAAAGTCTGTTTGCCCACAGAGCATTTGTGAGCTTCCTATGCCAGTTCTTTTTGTTTTCCTCTAGCAATTTCTTTATGATATTGATGAGCCTTTTGTTGGACGATTTGGCCAAGACATTACCTTGAGGGTAGTATGCTATGGAGTGGCCCAAGGTAATGTGGTATTTATGGCAGAAGTTGATCATCTTTTTGGATTTGAAGGTAGCAGCGTTGTCAGTGATGATTTTCTCAGGGAAACCAAATTTGGAAAGGATATTGCTCTCAAGGAATTGGATAATGGTGGAGTCGTTGGCTTGTCTACATGGAATGGCTTCAATCCACTTAGTGAAATAATCGATGGCTGTTAAAATCCACTTGTGCTGGCCTGAGGAAGAGGGATGAATTTCTCCAATGAAGTTGAGACCCCATTGTTGAAAAGGTTTCTCAGTTGAAATGGGTTTAAGGGGAAAGGGAAGTAATTTTCTTTTTCCTTCAAAGATTTGGCATTTGTGGCATGAAACAGCAAACTTCTTGACATATACAAATAGAAAGGGCCAATAATAACCAGCCCTTAAAATCTTGTCAGCCATGGACTTCCAATATAAGTGTCCTCCACAGTCCCCTACATGGAATTCTTTCATGATGCTGTTAGTTTCATTCATAGTTAAACAATTAAGCAAAACACCTTCATGATTTTTCCAAAACAAAG
>APFE030276130.1:43055-102394 GCA_000404065.3 Pinus taeda | reverse complement strand
CTGCAGCAGGAGGCTAACAGTGGCTCCACTTGGGGATGGCTTTTCCTTGTGAGAACCCAAGAACAGCAGGTCAGATTGCCTTGATCCTTCTGTTATGGCTGTGCTTTGAAACTTCTTAGTGCTGACTGTTGGATTGTTTTGAACTTTTGGACTGCTAACAGCACTTTCTCTTAACTATTTTGCTGTTAAATTGTAAAGAACTGCCTGCTTTCTTCTGTGTGCTTTAGCATTATGGACTCTTACAAAATAAAATCAAAGTGCTGATATATACAAACATTCTATGTAGAGAAAATAACACCACCTGCTCTTTTCAATCAAAAGGATCATTGTAGTGCTTTAGCATTCGGCCATTTACAGGGCCTTCTTTAGCTGTGCTGCCATCTAGAGATCTGAGAAAATATGTATTATTGCCTTGCATAGCGCTGATAATGTATGGACCTTTCCACAGAAAATCGAATTTTGCATGTTTTCCCTTGTCCTCTTTTCATGAGTTCCATCTTAGAACTTTGCTGCCGACCCAGAAATCTTCTGCTTTAGCCTTCTTATCAAACATATTTTTCAATTTTTCTTGCAGCATTTGAGCTCTGTCATAGACTTTCTCTCTGGTTTGTTGGAGATGAATGGTTTGATTAACTCTTCTCTGCATGTCATTTGGTTCAGCCTAAATTTCCTGCAACAGTTTAATAGCAGGAATGCCCAAAGATGAAGGAAATTTGGCTTCCATGCCGTATACTAATTCATAAGGGCTCATCCCAATGGATTTCTTGGTGGAAAGTCTGTCTACCCACAGAGCATTTGTGAGCTTCCTATGCTAGTTCTTTTTGTTTTCCTCCAGCAATTTCTTTATGATATTGATGAGGCTTTTGTTGGACAATTTGGCCAAGCCATTACCTTGAGGGTAATAAGCGGTGGAGTGGCCCAAGGTAATGTGGAATTTATGGCAGAAGTTGATCATCTTTTTAGATTTGAAGGCAGCAGCGTTGTCAGTGATGATTTTCTCAGGGCAGCCAAATCTAGAAAGGATATTGCTCTCAAGGAATTGGATAATGGTGGAGTCATCGGCTTGTCTACATGGAATGGCTTCAATCCACAAGGTGAAATAATCGGTGGCTGTTAAAATCCACTTATGCATGCCTGAGGAAGACGGATGAATTTCTCCAATTAAGTCGAGACTCCATTGTTGAAAAGGTTTCTCGGTTGAAATGGGCTTAAGGGGCAAGGGCAGTAATTTTCTTTTTCCTTCAAAGATTTGGCATTTGTGGCATGAAACAGAAAACTTCTTGATATCTGCAAATAGAGAGGGCCAATAATAACCAACCCTTAAAATCTTGTCAGCTGTGGACTTCCAATATAAGTGTCCTCCACAGTCCCCTGCATGGAATTATTTCATGATGCTGTTAGTTTCATTCATAGTCAAACAATTAAGCCAAACACATTCATGATTTTGCCAAAACAAAGCACCATCTATGACACAAAACTTTGAGGATTTCATCCTTAAAAATCTTTTCTTGGTTCTGGACAATCTTGGGGGAGCACATAGGTTTAACGATACAAAGAAAATATCAGCATACCATGGGGATTGCAAAAAGGTTTCACTGATCTATGGAGTCGCCAGCTCTGGTTCATTTTCCAGTTGATTAATGTCTAAGGCTTGGAAGTTTGTTTCAGACATTAGTTTGTCTAAACTTTGTCCTTTTATCAGCTTGGTATCTTTTATTTCAATGTCGTATTCAAGGATACTGGCAATCCACTTTCCTCTTTTGTCTTCTAGTCACTCTTGAGTTAATATATCCTTTACAACAGAGTTAGGGACATAGGTAATCACGTGGGAGTATAAGATGTAAATTCTGAAATCTTTGATGGCTTTGACCAGGGCATAAGCCTTCTTTTCCATAATCTGATATTTCAAGGGTGCATCTCTCAAAGCTCGGCTGAAGAAAGCAATTGGTTTTTCATTACCTTGATCATCTTTCCATAAAAGGACAGCGGCTATGGTGTGCTCGGATGCAAAAGAAAAAATGATAAAATATTTTTCGAATTGAGGACTGGTGAGGACAGGCGTTTGATTCAAGGCAGTTTTGATGCTCTCAAAAGCCTGCTTGGTTTCAATAGACCATTTTACCTTGGCATCCTTCTTCAACATGTTGCTCAATAGCCTTATTATCTTAGCTAGGTTTGGGATAAATCTCCTTAGGAAATTGATCTTTCCAAGGAATGCTTGCAGTTCTTTTATGTTTCTTGGATAGGGGATTTGGAGGATAGCTTGAATTCTTTCAGGATCAATTCTATTCACATCTTTTGATATGATATGGCCTAGAAGCTTGCCTTCCTCAAGGGCAAACAGGGAATTCTTGGGATTCAAGGAAATTCCATATTTCCTGCATGTCATGAAAATTTGCCTTAAGTGCTTAAGGTGCTCTTGGTCAGATTTGGAGAATGGGGTTAGATCATCAAGGTAAACAACAAGGAAATCTCTCCTTGGCAAATGCAATATCCATTGCCCTTTGAAAGGTAGCACCAGTGTTTTTCAGCCCGAAAGGAATTTTAACGTACTTAAATGTTCCCCACGGTGTGGTAAAGGTTGTCTTGTCCTGGTCATCCGGGTGAACAAGTATCTGATTAAATCCTGAAATCCATCTAGTAAAGAAATTCTAGAGGAACCCACTACTCTTTGCAAGATATGGTCCATTTTGGGCAAAGGGTAGTGGTCTTTTAGAGAGACTTGGTTTAAATTTCTCAAGTCTACACAGAGTCTTATCTCTCCTGTTTTTTTCCTAGTGGGAACTAAATTAGATACCCATTCAGAGAATCTGATGGGTGCAATGATACCTGCTTCAAACATTCTCTTTATTTCTTTTTCAATAAGGGGATGGAGCATGGGTTTGATTCTCCTAAGTTTCTGTTTGAACGGTTTTTTATTTGGTTTTAAGGGAATGGTATGTTGGATCACTGAGGTGTCATAGGACTTCAAGTCCTCATAACTCCAGGCAAATACATCTTGGAATTCTTTGAACAAATCCACTTATTCCGGTTTTTGATGAGGGGGCAGATTTTTGGACAACTTAATCATTCTAGGCTGCTCTGCTGTTCCTATGTTGTGTTCTTCTATAGCAGCATTCAGAGGCTCCATTTTTGGCTTTTTGGGCACATCATTATCATCAAACATGTCTTCTAATGGAGTAAGGCCAACAGGTATAAAATTACTCTTTAGATTAATAAACTCATCCTCTACTTTGGTTGTTTCCTCTGAACACATTTGTTTCAACTGTTCTATGTTTGCGTTGTTAAACACAGTTGGGTTAAGAATTTGTCTAGTTGTTGCAGCTGTTAGGGCCTGCTGATTTTATTTTGTTAGATGTTGTGAGTCGTTCATGGAATCCATGTCAATGTTTGTGTTGGAAAATTCGCCCTCAAGAGTTAGGAAATTGTTAATCTGGGCATCATTTTGGAATACCTGCCATTCCTTAACATTGTTAGGGACCGAAGGTCTATGTTTTATTTCAGCAGTGAAATGGTGATTTGGTTCAAAGGGAAGCTTGCATGTGCTAGCAAAGGTTGCTAGACTGTGGGCATGTATATTATGATCTCTTGAAATTTTGGCAAGTTTGAATTCACTGAAAGAATTGAGTATTTTGGTGGCAGCAGCCCTGTGAGCTCTCATTCTACTGTCATTAGTAACAAAGTTACCTTTCATTTGTTGTATAATCATGTCGGAGTCACCTAGGATGGACACTTTTGTAGCTCTTAGGATTTTGAGTAGTTTAAGGCCTAAGAGAAGAGCTTCATACTCTGCCATGTTGTTTGTACATCTGAAGTTGAGTCTATAGGCATGGCCTTCTGTGTGATTATCATGTGTATTGTAAATCCATACTCCTACCCTTGCTCCTAACTTGTTGACAGAACCATCAAACTCTAAATACCATGTGATTTCTTGTTTGAGGTTTGTAATGAGAGTTTCAGTTTTTTGAGGATTGGGCAGACTTACAATTTTTGTTTCGGGATGTTCTTCTTGTTGTTTGTTGGTTGTCTTGACTGTTGAGACAATTTCATGGGCATTGGCAACCGATTCCTCATTGATGTATGTTTCTTGTTCCAAAGATAAAGGCTTAACATCAGTTGGAGGGTTGGTATTATCATTAAATAAAATAAAAGAATCCATATCGGAATGGATTGAGTAAATTGGAAAATTTTGGGGCTTTTCCTCACTACTTACCACATACTTCATTAATGTTTCTCTATACAGTCTCTTTGGTTGCCCAAGACAGATATAGTGCATAAGAGAGGTCGAGTTGGAGGGATCCTTGCAATTTTGCTCCCCACGATCTGGATAGGAGCATGCCATACTTTGTGGGAATGTCAGCAACTACTACGTCCATTAGGATTGTTTTGTTGGGGAATTGGACTAGAGACACACAAAGGTATTTAATCAAGCCTAAACATTTGACTTGACTTGAGTCAAAGGAATACAGATCTTTGTATGGTCTTCTGACATCAAGGTTCAACCTTTCCATTACAGCTTTGGGCATAAGGTTATGTGAGGCACCTGAGTCAAACATGGAATTATGCAATATTTTGTCATGTATGTGCAGACTGACATAAAAAGGTGGAACAGGTCCATATGTTGATTTTCCGTTAACTTCTAGACCAAACATCAGCTCAGGGGTATCGTCTAAAACGTTTACATTATCCCTTACCCCTGGTAGTTGAAGTGACCTTTGAATTTGTTGCCTATATACATCATGTTTGGCAAGTTCTGAGAGGGGAATGGATATCTTGAATTTTCCAATCTCTGCTTCTAAACTAAATGGTTTTTCCGATGAGTTCTTGGCATTGACAGCGACAGTTTTCTCTTTTTCAGGCATACTCTCTATGTTTTCTTTTGGAATGTCAATGTTATGATGAATGACAGTTTGTAGCATTTCTGCTTTGGAAGGATTTTTTGGAGTGCCGTTCAGATTTTCTTTTGGGGAGGAAGGAGGTAGAGGTCGATCAATAGGAGGCTGTGTGTCTGTTATATCCTCCACAGTTACCTGATGTGGGCTTGGGACAAAGCTATCAACTGGTTGAGTTATGGTGTCTTTTCCTTTAATTTTGTTGGGTTGTTTTCTATCTTTTGTTCTGCTAGATGCGGGGACATCAATGGTCCTTGTTCTCAATTTGTATTGTTTGTGTACTTCATACACAGTGGTATCATAACCTTGTTTGAAATCGAAAGACTCCCCCGACTTGGTGTGAAATTGTTTTACATCAGGGTATTCTCGGTCCTCTTCACTAAGAAATATTTGTTGTTCATTTTCCAAATCTATCAGGTTCATATGAGTCCCATCTGTGGGCTCAGTGGATATAGATGCCTCCGCATAGTTTTCTTGGAAAGGAGGCCTAATATCATGGTCGGGACTGGCCCTTCTAGCATTTGAGTTTTGAGTTTTTCTGAAGTTCGGGTTCCTTATGGCGTTGGGATGTTGGCCCTCCCATGAAGTTTTCCTCTCAACATTGTCTACTCTATCTCCCAGCCTGTGGATGCCACTGATAATAGCATCTAGCTTTTGATCGAAGGTTGAGGGTTCTTCCTTGAAGGTAGTTCTTCTCTCAGTTCTGGCTCTGTTTCTTTTAGCAATTAGATTTGCCTCCACACTAACACCAACATCTTGCATTTCTGCAAGGCTTTGAGGGGCTCTTTTCCTTAACTGATATGCCATCTCAGCATCAAAGCCATCAGGGAATTTGTACAAAGCGAGATCAGGTGGAGGTCTTAAATTTTGTGGTATTGCATTGTAAACATTATTAAACCTCGCACAGTAATCCAAAACCGTTTCCTGAGGTCCTCTTTTGATAGTATCATACTCAGATAGTATGTGTAGGGGATCTTTCTTTTTCTCCCATCTATTAATAAATGTCTGGTATAAGGCTTCAGGGTTAAATATGGAATTGGGTGTAAGTGCCCTAAACCAGGTTCTGACGTCACCGGTCAAACTTTGGACAAAAATCTTCATTCTCACATTGTCATCATCAATTTTGTAACTCTCGAAGTAATCCTGCATTTTCTTTGTATGTTGTAGGGCAGTGTAGGAGTTTGTGCCATCAAAATATGTAATTTTTGTCTGGTAGTCCTGAGGCATAGCCCCGGGATTAGCAGGCAGCTGTAAGGGCGCATATTTATTAGCCATGATAATGGGGATAAGTGGAAAAACTGGGGCAACTGGGATAACAGGAACAACCGGGGTAGAAGGAGTAGTAGTGGTAGTAGGAGTATAGGATGGAGGTGTAGAAGAGCTGCTTGGAGAAGGGGGCGATGAATCAGGGGAACCATGGGTTGACCGAAATAGAACTTTGACAGGGGTTGGAACACCGCTTGGCTGAACTGTTTCAGGACTCGCAGTAGTTGGGTCTTCTTGTTGCTTTTGTTTTCTAATGATCTTAGGGATTAAATTCAGATTTTGAAAAGCAGCTGGGTGATTGGTATCAGGATTTGATCTTGTATGACGCGTTTGCTTTTTAGGAGCCAGCTTCTAATCTATTTTTGGGAAATTTTTCTAAAAACATAGGTCGACCGAGACTTTCAAAGGTCAGTTTCTTCCTCTGTGGAGCTGCAGACTGGTTTAGTGAGTTTATCTGAGGAAGTCCCCAGTGGAGTCACCATTATGTTATCACTCAGGTTGTCCCTAGGCTCTTGTAGGGATACGGCCGAGGTAACCACAAACCAATCTTTGGACTGCAGGTTCTAGCCCACCTGCAATTAGAGAGGGCTCTCTCTTTATGATTTAATTTTGTTGATGATGATTTTAGGCTAGTTGTCAGGTTCAGGGGTTTTGATTTTTTGATTGGATGGAAGATGTATGCCAGGTAGAAAATTCCAAGCAGAGAGGCAAGGTAAGGTGTGATAAGTTTCAAACCATTGGGCATGGAGTCATGGATTACAACTTGTTGTGGCGTTTTTTTGGTCACAAGAGGATTATGGAGTGGGATAGCCACACATGCGACAATTATCAATTTGCTGAAAGGATGGAATGATGGTCAGGGATGAAAGACAATTAAGAATCTTTCATCAAAATTGATAGGGAGGGGAAGTGACTGAATGGTTATCCAGGAGCAGTTAAGAATTCCTAAACTATCATTCATACATGAGAGAAACAGCGTAAACAAGATCATTTAAGTATACATGTTCATAACTATTCCTGATGAAAACATAGAGAATTGCATAAATTGAGCCTAAGGTGCAGCTAAGCAAATCCTAAACTATTCTTCTTTTCTGCAATTTAGAGGGTGGATTTATGATAAAAAAAAACATAAAAACTAACATAGTTAAGAAACACTTATTGAACCATGTAGAAGCACATGAATTCCACAATCACTCCTCAGCCAATTAAACACAGCAGACAATTTCAGAATCCATGCTTTCAATAGTCTTTGATTATAGGAAGCATCAAAGTTACAGTGCGAGTCTCTGCTTGAGAGAAAGATCGGAATAACACAGATCAAACTACTAATCAATCAACCAACCAACCCCTACTCCATCTTTCAGGGTGGTATATATAAGCAAAATATCTGAATTCATTTATTACAATTGACCTAAACAGGTATGCCGGAAAAAGCTTTTTCTAAAAACCTAATTGGTGCTGGAATTAAATGCAAATAAGTCCTTTGGGCTGCGCTAGAGGCAACTGAATCAAGTTGAGTTGATGAGGTGTCCTGTGTGTAGTGGTTCTGTCATAACTGTGCTTTGAGTTCTGGTCCACTGATCTTCTGTGAGTTTAATGTGCAGTCATTTGTGTTGGTGAGCCTTCAATGCGTCTTCAATTGCTTCTTGACTTTTAGAGCTTTCGGTTTAATGTTGGATTTGCCTCAAGCCCTGAGAAAATCTCCTTTGATACACTTTTCCGCTACATTGATGGTCTTCGCCACTTCCTGATACTCTTTGACGTGCTTTTTGTCTGCATATTTGATCTGATACTCTTTAATCCCTGTTCCTGGTCTCTCTCTGTCTTCAAATGTGTTTAATTTGGCAAAATCGGGCAATTTCGAGATTTTTCGACGCAAAAAGGGCCAAGGAATGAAAATATTTCCTAAAGATTGCCCAATATGGCCTATATCCCGTAGCGAAGCGCTAATCGCGCATCGAAAACTGCCTCTGTTTCTCATTCCGGAGCTCCGAAGCTCGACTTTCGCGCTTGCGGGGTCCTCTAGTATGAATATGACATCAGCATGCTGACGTCATCAAGGTGACGTGGAAGTACGACAGGGTGATGTGGCAGAGACATGTGGCAGGGTGACGTGGGCCGGGCGCAGGCAGTGTGAGGCGATGTGGCGGCGACGTGGCAGGGTGAGGTGGCGCTCCTGTTACGTGATGGGAGGGCAATTTTGCCTGTGCATCGGACCGCCTTTGGTACGAAGGTGGTTTATATCAGGGGTGGCCCTATGCAATGGGAGGCTGCCACCTGTCCCGGTGTACGATGGTAAAACCGTCGAACATTGGGTGGTAACCTACCACCACAATAGGGCGCCCAATGTGAACAAGGGTCGTCGGATCTGGGGGGGGCGATCCGACGGTGTACAGGAAAGGGAGATGCGTGGAGTTTAAAAAAGGAGCGCGCGCGTTAAAGGTTTAATTTTTCGCGGCGCTGTGGGTTTTGAACTTTAGGAAATGGGTTAAATGTGTTTTGGCGCGTTGGAAATTTATTAAACAAACATTAATAATTTCCAAAGAAAAATACGCGGGGGGGTTTTAGCATTTGGAAAGGGTTTTCTTAGTGTTTTGGAAGGGGTCCAAACACATGGGAATGGAAATTTATGCAGAAGGAGGGTTCTTACTAAAGTCCAGGTCACTTAGTAATTCCCAGAGAAGTACTTATGGCTATATTTCAACCAGGGGGAGGGGATATTTACATAAGGGGATTATCTACATAGTTTTAGTAGGGGAATGGGGAAAATATAGGGAGTTAAATAATAATGTTAGTAGTTAATATGGAGATGATAAGAAAGCGCTAAGTTTCAGAGATCTTAGGCTTCAAAGGGGGGATAGAACCTTATAGAGAAAGTATGGATCCTCCTTGAGTGAAGCAGATCTTCACCCAGGCTAATGACATGGAGAATGATGAAACTAAGTGATATCAAGCAGATCTTGACCTCTTTTTGGGGAAATTAGTTAATGATTTGGGGAAGAGGAAGAAAGGGAAGTTAGTTATGCCTAATTTGAGCTCCTTCACATGAAACTGCCTGATGAATGTGCCCTGAGTAGAGATGATATTTTGAAAACATAGAATTGATCAGAAATCAAGATTTTGCAACCTCAAAACTACCTATCCAGCCTAATTACCTAACATTTTTTCTTCTTTTGGTTTGGGTGCACTTAGACTTGCAGACCCAGTATTTCAATTTTTTCTTTTTATGCCTTCCTATCTACAAACTACCCTTATTTCTTCCAAGGGCGCAGATTAAGTAGTTGGGCTCCTTTGATTCTCTACCTATCTAAGAATCTGCCAAGATTAAGCTGTTTGGACAGATTTTCATTCTCTATATTCTAAAACAGGAAATTGAAACTTAGGGAGACTAAGATTAAGCTGTTTGGACCTCCCTTTAGCTGAAAATTCTACAAAGCTAGAATGACTCTTCAAAATTGGAAAGCAGTTAGATGGACTTTGAGTAGCATTCTTTCCTTGGTGACTGTTTCGCAAATATGGAGCATTGCATCATGCAAAGTATGACATATTTGGCCTGTAAAAATGTCAATCATGAAATATGAGTAACCCGCTGCAGCAGGAGGCTAACATCTTCAACATTAGCTTAGGAATATAAAGGAATATCAAAAGGTTGCTAGTAGGTGGATTTGCCCTCACTCCTCCCTTTAGGGACAATGGTTTGAAGAAAGAACTCCTATGCAGCCCCAAAAAGACAAAATTATGATTTCGCATGGAATTTAGGGTTTTCTATTACTTAGGTCAGCATTTTACTAGTTTTCAAGAATAGGATTTAATTTTCATTTCTGTTATCTTCAATCTTACATTAGATCTCATCAAAGTTCCATATTATTCTGCAAGTTTTCTCATGAATGAAATAGGAAGCTAGCTCATCATGACCTCTAATCCTGTGGATCCAAAAGCTACCAAACTCCATAATCATTACATCCCTTTGCCTTGCGTTGATGATGTGGGATACATCATGGACCTCCTTCGACGAGGTCACTTCTTGTCGACTTCAGCTCACTATTTGGGAAGTTGGCTGAGAGACTCCTTTGCAATACCTTAGAGCTTGCATGCCATAATGGCAAGTTCTTTGCACTTGACGACAAGTTCACGTCACTGGCTTTCGACCGGGTGATTTCACAGATGTTCGACTTTAGTTCCTTATTCACATTCCATGGATTATACTGCTAGTACCTTGAGCGCCATCATCATTATTGGTGGTTTCTATCGTACTTGTTAACGGTTCACATCATTGACCGGTAATCAAGCGAACTTGTAGCATGTTTGACTTCCACACACCTATTCACATGTTAGAATTTGTACTTTTATTGGGTTGTGTTGGAGCATAAGGCCCTAGACTTAGATTACTAAAGTCTAGGTTGCAAGGAGATGTGACATGATCATGTTGATATACATGTCTCTTTCATATGGATGGTTGTGACCATACCATGAGTTGTTATATGTGATCATTCTCATTATTGGATGGTTGCGACCACACCTTGGGTTCGATATGATCCTCCTTACAAGATGGATGCGCCCATACCTTGGATCCATTTGCATGGTATTTCTCTGGATGTTTGCATCCATATTACGATTCATGTATCATTTATCAGAGTTTTTAGTGATGTATATGTGTCTATGCTTGCTTACAAGTTTTCCAACGAGTATCTCTGGTTCCATGCATCTACTTGTAAAGAATTTCTCCCCTCACCCTAGTTCAGCCTTCAAGCTTTACGGGGCATCTGTTACACAACATTTTGTCACTTGCCCTATACTCCCCGTTCCTCGATCTTGGAGAACCTCTACAGTGAACTCTATATGGTTTCCCATCATGAAGAGCATGCCTTTACATCCCTATTCATGTGTAGAACATTCCCCTCTTGCATCATTTCCCAAGAATCTTCCTTCATCCTAGTTTTCAAGACTTGAACTAGTGGTCAGTTCCTTCCCAGCACTGATTTATAGAGTTTGAAACCAGACCTAGTGTCGAACAGCACAAGCGATCCCTTCATCATTCACATTGATCATCTTCTGGCAATTTTTTAAAAATGGAATCGAAGCTTCCAGCTCTAGAAGCTTCATGAATGAAAGTCTAGTCAATGGTTGGGCTGGATAGAGCCAAGGGAGTTTATTTGGGCTCCTTTCCCCTATAAAGATGGAACAAAACAAAGAGATAAGCCCTCTCCCATCATAATAGGAACCATCTCTCCTCCATCAAAGCTATATAAACTCCTCCTTTTCCAAGTTGAACTAGTCCTTTCTGGAGCTTGAATAACCAACAAGATATCTATAGCTTTTTTCCTTCTAGTTTATGTGTGTAAAGGGAGAATAGTGTGCTTGGTTTGGTTTGGAACTAAAGGGAAGAAGCCTTAAACATCCATTGTTGATGCTAACCATGAGATGCTAGAAGTGGTGTTGGAACTCGAACACTTCGGAAGAGACCTGCAACGTCAAAGCTTTGATTGTATCTCTTTCGAATCTTTATATCAATAAAACTAATGATTTATATCCTACATCGAGTGTCATATTACATTTGATGGCTTAAGATTCCTTGACTTTTTAAGTAGATTGAATGTGATTGTATGTTATTACATTTGTTGTTGTCTCTTGTGTATTATTTTCAGGTATTTGAAGGAGAAGAACGAAAATAAGTTGAAGAAAAGGAGTGAGGTCACCACCAAGCGAATTAGCATTCTAAGAGGTAGGCCCTCTTATTCGATTATAGTTTAAGGAAGTTTTCATTAGGTTGTTCTGTTTGCAGCTAGACCCACTCTAGGGCTAGAGGGATCACTTCTATCTGTAGAGGAGATTTACCTACTCCGCAGAGCCTCCCTAGATTTGAGGAAGTAGTTGGAGACTTTAGTTGTATAAATAGGGAGGCCTAGAGCCTCATTAGGATTCAAAATTTTTTATGTAAAACAATAGGCATTTTTGAGTTCAAGACTTGTGGAAGACATTGTTATGTAATTTTCTGATTTGATAATGAGAATGAGCATTTCCTTGATCCAACAATGAGTTGACTCAGAGGGATGAAGCTCTTGGGTTAGGGCCCAACCTTAGCAACAAAGGCTTCTCTTCTTGTATTTGTATTCTTAGTTGATTTCATATATTAATGGTTGAATTGTCTTTAGCATTATTTCATTACATGTAGTTGTGTATTTGATTAGTTTGTTTCCATTTGTGCATTGCTTCAACATTAGCTTAGGAATATAAAGGAATATCAAAAAGTTGTTAGTAGGTGGATTTGGCCTCACTCCTTCCTTCAGGGACCATGGTTTGAGGAAAGAACTCCTATGCAACCCCAAAAAGACAAAATTGTGATTTCACATGGAATTTAGGGTTTTCTGTTACTTAGGTCATCATTTTACTAGTTTTCAAGAATAGGATTTAATTTTCATTTCTGCTATCTTCAGTCTTACATTAGATCTCATCAAGGTTCCATATTAATCTGCAATTTTTCCCAAGCATGAAATAGGCGACTAGCTCATGAAATTATGTTTTCCTTAGTTAATTGAAATCCTTCTTGTTTACATGATTTATGGATAAATGTCAATGATTGATGTAGTGCAGGAGTTTCAGAAGTACGAAGAGATTTCATGATCAGAAACCCCATCCTAACCTCATACATCCATGGTTATCACTTTCCTTCACTAAATCCCTCACTAAATTCATCATTCCACAAGAATACTTCTCCAAGCTTCTTGAGCAAATCCAACCATCTCACAACTTTGTTTGTGAGTTTTGAAGGAGTCCTAGGCACTCCCTTGCCTCATTTCATCCACCATCCACCTTCCCTAAGCCTCACATCACCTTCCGAATCCCTCCTCTTGCTCTTGGCTGTATCATGTAGGAATACAAGTGATCCTGTAGGAATACAGGACATCCTGTAGATTGACCTGTAGTGGCCTATTTTGAGGTTGAATGGTGGAAAAATCACCTAGGAAGCTAGAAAAGGACCCCTACTTTCCTCCCAATCCATCTGACAATCCACCATCATCCCTAATGCACTTGCCACATCACCAAAAGAAGTTAGATTTCACACTTTCACACAAAAAAAGACAAAAAGGAAAAAAGAGTTATTTTGTTCATTTACATGCACAACAATAGAATGTTTGATGTTTCAAATTGTATGCCTAGGATAGTAGGATTTCACATATGATAATTTAGCATTCTCTTTAAGCAAAGCTTCTTAAAAGTTAGATTAGATGAATAGTGTGTTTAAGCATTTGATTTTAGTCATTTTCCTTACTGCAGTAGACAAGATTTGTTTTAGTGTAGATTTCCCTTTTCCTAATTGGTAATCAAGCTTCTTTTGAATCAATAGAAGTCTAGTTTGAAAAACTATAGTGGTCTATTGCCAACTTAGTAGTGACAAAGAGTGGACCCATCACATTTACTTGTGTATACAACACTGTCACCCCCAAGTTTCTATGAACCCCGGGTTGATAAAGTAAAGTTAGTAGCCCCAAGAGTTGCAGCATTCTTGCTGCAATACTGGTGCTCATCATTTTTTGGAGTGTTTGTCGAGGAGGTGTATGAGTAATATGTCATTTTTTCTTTCTTTCTTCCATTTCTTATCTCTGACATTTTGCTATTTTCTTCATTTCTACAAAATTAATTTAGTTTGTTTTCTTTTCCATTCTGCAAATGAGATTTCATTCAAGCAATTAGTTTTCATTTAGTCAGTTAGTTTCCATTTATTTTGTGATTTCAATTCTGCAATTATTCTCAAAGCTTGAACAAAAAAAAACAAAAAAAAACACTTCTTTCATGCCTCGTAGGAATATGTATAACTTAGGGAAATGTCTACCAAATACCCCCCACCACTTCAAACAACCAACCTTTCATCTTCTTCAGTTGTTGTGAATTGGAGGACCCCTTAGGTGAACAACCAGAGATATTTGAAAATCCTACAGGGGGAGAAGAAGAAGGAGAACCCATTCTAACTGACCTAATGGCTGAAAATAGAAATGGCAGAGGAGATAGAGAAAGAATTGAGGGTGCCTTTCCCATCAAAGAAACTAATGGGGATACCAAGATGAAAAACATAAGCCCCTATACTCTTCCTCATTTCCATGGCCTAACCTCAAAAGATATAGACACTTTCTTGTTTTAGTTTGCTATAATATGTAGAACTTATGATTACACCAATGATGAGAAAAAGTTGAAACTATTCCCATCCACTCTCAAGGATGCAACTTTGTGCTGGTTCATGGGTTTACCTGGGGATATCATCACAACCTGGGCTCAGATGCAGCAAGCCTTCAACAACAAGTATCGATACTACTGTAGGTCCAAATACACTAAAGAAGAAATTTTTAGGATTATCTTAGGGAATGATGAATCCCTAGAGGATTATGAAGAAAGATTCTAGCTTAGCTACAAAAGGGCCAGGTGCACACTTGATCCTGAGTCACTAAAGCTAGTCCTGCTCAGAGGGGTAAAGGAAGATCTTTTGGATACCCTAAACCTGCTAGTAGGAAAGGACATCTACTAGTTACCCTATGAAGATATCAAGATTGACTTTAGGAACCATTCTAGTGTGGCCAGGAAAAAGGGTAGGGGTAGTCAACCAATGGTGAGTCCATCCTCTTCCAATACATCCATCAAAGGTGAAATTGGAAATATGTTGGAATATTTCAAGAGTGAAATGTGGCAAACCCTTTCCCTATAGATGGACGCTATGCACATCAAGAGAAAGTAGGAGGAAGTAGAGAGAGCCTTAGCCATTTTCTACCCTAGATGCATAAGGAGGCACCCTAGGAATGAATGTCCATTGAATCTGATTGAATTTTGCTCGGTCTGTGAAGAAAACCACTCCACAAACAAGTGCCCTTCTCTACCTGGACTAAAAGTTATGTATCAGGGAACTGAAGGGGTGATTGAATAGCTCTGCTACATAAATTAAAGGAGAGTTCATGGGCCTCGGCTATACCAACAAGCCATGCAAGGGTCATCCCATGCATATTACAACCCTAACCAAACCACATCCATTCCCTCTTGGGGGCCCCCTAATCATCCCTTCTAGTCTACACCTCCTCCTTGGTCATTTTCGCCTCAGTACCATTCCCAGCAAACCAGCCAGTCATTTTAGCCATATGCTATGCCACAGCCTCAGTGGAATGCACCACCCTAGGGGTGGAGGCCCCCACACAACAATGTTACAGCTTTATTGCCTTCACCACCTACTCAACCATAGCTTTTACACCCTACTCTACCTAAAGAAACTCAGATGCCTACCCAGCCAAATCCGAACTCAAACAAAAAACAGACACAACAAGTGTATAGTGGAGAGACATCCTATCCTACTTATGTTGTGGAGATTTAGGAAATCAAATTTAGATCTAGGAGAGTACTCCTGGACAACCAACCTCCACCTCCACCTAGGGAGAGTGATGAGGAAAGAGAAGAAAGCATTCCTAGAGTAAATCCACCACCCTTTCCTGAGAGATTAACCCAACTAGTCTAGCCTATCTGAGAAGAGAATGAGCTTCTGGGTGAATTGAAAAGTCTATGTGTCAAAATTCCACTTCTCCAATCCATAAAGGATGTACCTATTTACAACAAGTTGATTGAGGAGAAGTGCTTCAAACATCCAGGGAGGTGAAAAAGAGACACCCCTACCATTAATGTCATTGTACAGTTGTCCGACTTAATGTTGGGGCAGGTAATTTTCCCAAAGTACTTGGACCCTAGAAGCCCTGTAGTAGATGTGCACATCAATGGCACCATTGTCCCACACACTTTTATTGATCTTTGGGTTGTTATTAATGTAATAACTAAGGACACCATGATCAAGCTCAATCTCCAAGGCTCATTGAGAAATACCACAATAGTCTTGCAATTTGCAAACCATTCCACAGTGACCCCTAAGGGGATTGTGGAGGATGTGATGGTCTCCATTGACTCTTGGTAGTACCCTAGATACTTCCTAGTTCTCCAGCCTAAGGCAAAGTTTACTAGTTATCATCTCATCCTTGGGAGGCCCTGGTTAGCCACTATCAAAGCCTACATTAGCTGCAGGGCTGGAAATATGACTATAAAAAATGGGAATATTTCCAAGTAGTTAGTCATGTACCCTCCTTCTCAACCATCTCTAGAACATGACATACCTTTATGGCTAGAAGAGGAGGAATAATATGAAGTCTACTCAGCCCAACTCTATACCTTAGAAACAACTGCGGGAGGAGGACAACCAGATGAAGATGAATTGATTGAACAAATACTCGAAAGTCCAACTCCCAACACCTTGTCCTTAGAGGAAGTAGTAAAGGAAACCCATAATAACCATCAAATTGATCTATGCTTAGCTGATTCAAACCCTACCTATGTCAAAACCATAGAATTTGGCCCTGAGAGAACTTTGAAAATCAACCCATCTCTTTCTGTACACCGAGAAGAAAAGTTGTGCAACATGCTAAAGGATCATTTGGATGCCTTTGCTTGGAGTTATAAGGAAATGAAGGGAGTGCACCCCTCGGTGTGTACTCACCTCATTTATATCAAAGAATGTTGAAAACCAGTCTGACAACCCCAAAGGAGAATGAATCGAGCTCTCAAGGATATAGTCAAAGAGGAACTGCAAAAGCTGCTAGATGTGGGATTCATTTACCCTATCCTGGACATTGAGTGGGTCTATCCTTTGGTGTTGGTTCCAAATAAAAATGGAAAGTGGAATATTTGTGTTGATTATAGAGAGTTAAACAAAGAAACAAAGAAGGACCATTTCCCTCTACCTTTCATTGACCAAGTGCTAGATGTCCTGGAAGGGAAAAGGTTTCTTTTCTTTCCTAGATGGGTTCAACAGGTACAATCAAATCCAGATCAGCCCTGAAGACTAGGATAAAGTGACCTTCACTTGTCCTTAGGGTAATTTTGCCTATAGGGTCCTTCCTTTCAGCCTATGCAATGCCCCGGCCACTTTCGAGAGGGTAGTACTAAGTATCTTTTCCAAGCTAGTCCATGATGCAGTAAAAATTTATATGGATGATTGGACACCCTATGGGTGTGATTTCCAGGACGCTTTGTCCAACTTAGGTAAGGTGCTAAACAAATTCATTGAAATGAACATGTCCCTTAGTCTCGAAAAATGTGAGTTCTTGATGACTACAAGGATTGTTCTAGGTCATTCAATATCCCAAAATGGACTGTAGGTGGACCCAAATAAGGTAGCCATCATCCAAAGGGTCCCACCTCTGGAAAAACAGAGAGATGTCAAAAGTTTTCTAGGTTTAGCTAGATATTATCAGAGGTTTATAAAAGACTTTAGCAAGTTATATTCTCCTTTATTTGGGTTATTGACCAGAGACTATGAATTTTTATGGTCAAAGATTTGTCAAGAGGCCTTGGACACCCTAAAGAATAAGTTGACCAGTACACCTATTCTCTGAGGCCCAAATTGGGCCCTTCATTTCCATATACATGTTGTTGCCTCTCACAAATATATAGGAGAAGATCTAGAGCAAATAGATAACAAGTTACCTTATGCCATTCACTTCATCGGTAAGAATTTGTCAAAGGCTGAACTGAACTATACAGTAACTGAGAAGGAGATCCTAGTTGTTGTGCATTCATTGAACAAATTTAGGAATTACATCACAGGTTACCAAACATTTTTACATACTCACCATGTTGCAATTAAATATTTGATGAATAAACCTGATGTGAATGCCCAAATTATTAGATGGTTTCTTTTATTACAACAGTTTGATCTAACTATTACTGATAAGCCTGGCAAGGAGAATGTTTTTTGCAGATTTTTTTATCGAGATTAACATTGCCTACAGGGGAGGAAGAAATGGTTGATGATCAGTTTCTAGATGAACACTTATTTTCCATTTCAGTTCTCTCTCCATGGTTTGCTGACATAGAAAACTACTTGGTGTCTGCACAATTGCCACTTTGTCCTCCAAAGAGAAAAGAAAGATTGTGAGGAAGAGTGCCCCATTCACTTGGATTGGGGGCAACCTCTTCAAACTAGGCCTAGATTAAATTCTAAGAAGATGTGTTAGGGAGGAGGAATTTTTTGACGTCCTTCTGACCTATCTTGATGGACCTTGTGGAGGTCACTTTGCAGCCAAGAGGACAACATTCAAGGTTCTACAAGCTGGGTATTATTGGCCCACCCTTCATCAGGATGTGAGAAGGTATCCTAGTCAGTGTGATCGATGCCAAGGGATGAAATGCCTCTGCAACCTCAAGTTACTTTCGAGCCATTTGACAAGTGGGCCATGGATTTCATTAGACCTATTGACCCTCCATCCAAGCCAAAGCAGTACATCATTGTGTGCACTAACTATTTGACCAAGTGGGCTAAAACCAAGACAATCCAGGAAGCAACAAAGGAGAAAGTGGTTGACTTCTTAAGGGAAAATGTATTTTAAAGGTTTGGATACCTTAGAGAATTGGTCACTAATCAAGGTAGCTATTTTACATCTCACATGATTGAAAATTTGTTAAGCCAACACAAGATCAAGCATAGAACATCCACTCCTTATCACCCACAAGCTAATGGGAAAGTGGAGGTGACTAATAAATCACTAGAGGGCATTCTGACCAACGTAATTAGCAACAAAAAAAAAGATTAGGAAAATAGATTACTTTAGGCCATTTGGGCCTACAATACCACCTGGAAGACCACCACTGGATTCACTCCCTATGAGTTGGTCTATTGGAAAAAGGCCCCGTTGTCTATTGAATTTGAGTACAATACATTGAGAATGGCAGCACAACTAGATCTAGATCTCACCAGTACACAACATGAGGGATTGCTCCAGCTGAATGGGTTAGATAAGTTTAGAATGCAATCCCTCCTGCACACATAGGTGACTCAAGTTTAAAGGAATATCTGGCATGACAAGAACATAAAGGAAAAACAAATTCAAGAAGGTTATTGGGCTTTGTTGTATGATTCCAGATACAAAGATTTTAAAGGAAAGTTAAGGACTAGATGGTTAGGGCCTTATGTCATAGAGAAATGTCATGATAATGGTTTAATGCAGATAAGAACCATTGATGTAGAGGTTATTCCTTTACTTGTCAAAGGGCATAGATTGAAGGTCTAAAAGAAGCCCTTGTCAAAGCAGGAATTCATTGATGGCATTAGTAAGACAGTGATGGTAGTGGAGCAAGTCTTAGCTTCTACCCCATCAAGTCACTAAAAAAGAGAAACAAATAAGGAGACTCGGGTGAAAACCTCCATGAGGCACCTGAATCCCATTGTTGGGTTGAAAAAATCCTGAGGCGGCCCAATGGTCTTGAAACAAAACAAAAAAGAGATAAAAAATATCTCTAATTGTAATCCTCTTTTGGGGCCCCCAGGGAAAGCAGCTAGGATGAAAACCTCTTGGAGGCAACCTAGTTGTTTAAAAAAAAAGAGAAGAGAAAATAAAACTTTCAAAATGTTGTTTGTAGGTCAAGTGAGGAGGATCAGAGCAATAAGAGGGGATCAAAAGGACCGACACAATTCATGTTTTCATTCCTCCATTCGATATCCTTCATCATTCTATCATTCCCTTCATTTTTTAACTCATCTAGCTTAGTTTGCAAGGGTTTTGTTTTTTCTACAAGATTCCCTATAAACCTACAAGATTCCCTAAAAACCTATAGGATGATCCTGTAGGAATTATAGTGGCTTGGAAATCCTAAGGAAAGTAACCCCAGAGTAAGGGGATGACCTGCTTATGTCAAAAAAATAAGTGTCTACTTCACCATATCATCATCATGTCTCTTTCCACCATGATCACCCCTACATTCATCCAATAAAGTTAGTTTAAAAAAAAATTACAATTTTCAAAACAAAACAAAATATAAAAGAGGATAAAGACAGAGAACATGGGAACAACACCTAAAGGCTATACCTCTCATTAACCAATCCCTAGACCCCTTCTCTACCCATGACAACATCCTCATGCTCTAGAAGTGAAGGAATGATTAAAATTTTTGAGGGAGAGGCAGCTACAGGACATCCTGTAGGAAATCCTGTAGCAGCCTATCCCACAAAACAAAAATCACAGGTTGTAGATGGCTTCAGAATGGAGATCCAGAGGTCAAAGAAACTCCTCCAAAGCTTAGCAGCAAGAGTAGGATCATCAACATCACCATCCAGTACCTACACATCAATGAAAAACATCAAAGGTGGACAATAAAAAAAAAATAGAAAAACACATGCAGCCAATACACAGTAAGGACTTCACTCTCCAACAAGAAGCATCAAGGCATATTACCATAGGTATGTATCTCACTTCCACTCTCTCATTAGCATAATATGATCAAACATATATAGTTATGAAAGAGTTGGTTTTATAATAAAAAGGTGGCCAATTAACTTGGCCACCTTCGGTCAATCATCGAGGAGAATACAATTAGTTCATTACACAAGTAGAAGCAGTCAAGTAATGAGAAAGGAGAAATGAGGTCAAAAGTGGTTAAGATATGGATGCTCGAAGTGGGATTTGATTACAAGGTAAGGAGAATGATGATGTAGTAGTGGGACCAATGGTCCAAAAATGGATACTCATACCTCGGTTGCCAATACACCATCCCACTCAAATCACCCATATGACGAAATAAAACATTGATTCACATGCATAGAGGCATTCACAATCTAAAGGCTACATCAAAGCAAAGTTTCTCTCGGCCTCTGAGGCAGTCTATAGGAAAGACAGTGAGAATTTTTTCCAGTGTAGGAGCACCTACAAGATCCTACAGGAAAACCTATAGGATCTTACAGGATACAGAACAATCACCTATAGGATTGGCAGTGAGCATTGCTAAAGGGAAAAAAAAAGGTTGGCTTCATCAGGCAGTGACAAGGAGGTAGGAGCTATACCTTCCCACCTTTTCCAAGTAAAAAATATATAGAAAATCCTACTATTTTGTTGAAAAGATTGCAGTCTAGGGGAATTATACACAAAATTTTCATTTAAAATTCCTCATCCATTAGAATTTGGTATCATACATATACAACCCTCCACATCCATCAAAGAAAAATGACAGGGGGATTTAACAAGAGGGAACCCACAAACACAGTGAGAATTTGTCAACACCCTCCTGTAATAGAGATATTCACAAGGCACAATTGGATAGGTTTCTTTGAAAAATTGAGGGGATATGATGATGAAGTGGCTAGAGAATTTTCTCTCTTCCTCATACCACTGACTAGGACCCATGCCACTGTTGTGGTGAAAGGCCTCTATGTAGAACTCACCCATAAAATCATAGGCATAATCACCACAATTCCTTTAGGGTTGCCTTCGAGAAATAAAGATAAGGGTAGCAACCAAATTGCAAAGAAGAAACCTTTTTGGAAGGAAACGAGGAAATGGAAGATGAAAATGGGGTCACAAGAGAAATCCTACCATATCCTTGGAATGAAATTAGTGACGACCACCTCATTAACTATATATAATGTGAAGGTAGGTATAGTGTAGTATATGGGTACCATTTTAGGCTTCTCCAAGAGCTGAGGTTTGGAGCAGACACACCTCTTCAAAATAGACTAAGCATACCCTACTTTCTTCTTCAATTAGTGATAGATATGAGCATTGAGGTGCAGGGAGGAAACCATCAACTATCCCATCATGGGTTAATTAGACTTATCATAGAAGATTCCCTCCAAAACCTAAGACTCCCTATCACATGGGCAACTTTCAAAGACATGCAAACAGAGGAAGACATAAAAGCCCTTGAATATGAAGAAAGCCCCACTGCTAGTGAAAGGGATGTAGAAGAAACAAAGAGGGATGAAGAAGAAAGAGAGAAGGATGAAGAGGAAATAGAGGAGGAAGAGGAGGACGAAAAGGAGAAGGAAAG
This sequence comes from Pinus taeda, assembly GCA_000404065.3. Lineage (NCBI taxonomy): Eukaryota > Viridiplantae > Streptophyta > Pinopsida > Pinales > Pinaceae > Pinus > Pinus taeda. Next base: position 80,402 of record APFE030276130.1, on the reverse strand, counting down.
TGGTGAAGAGACAGAAGAAGATGCAAAGGCAGAAACTGTTGAACATAGTAAGGAACTAGAGGGAGCAGAAGAGGAGAAAGACAAGAGTGAGAAGGAGAATGGTAAAGGAGAGATAGAAGACAACAAAGAATAGAGGTCTACAAAGCAAGGAAAATAAGGGGAGGACCCACCCAGGATATCTCCAGAACCCACTGAGAAAGAGGCAGTAGCTGCCCTCATTACCCTAATTACCCCTATCAAGAAAAAAGGGAAGAGACATAAGCAAACTCCATTGTACTTTAGGACAAGAAAAAGTACAAGGATCATGCAAGAAAAACCTCAAACACCCACCAAATTTCCTATTTCCATTGAAGACTCACAAAAACAGTGGGAAAAGATAACTCCTCTTGTGAAAAATAAAGGGGAAGGATCATCAGGACAAGCCTCTCCCAAGTCTCTTATCACTTATGTTAGGAGGCATGTCACCAAATCTGCCTCATCCAAAGGAAAATGTCTCCTACAGGAAGCAGAGGCCATGCTACAGCAAACTCTGCTAAACCTATAGGAAAATAAAAAATTGGATAAATAAGGGATCATGTAGCAAGAAACACAGGAGGGTCGAGAACTGAGGGAACCTAGTCCTCAGCCCAACCTTGACTCCTACTACATGTTCATTGAAGGGGGTAGGGTCATTCCACATAAATTTTCCATCCCATTATTTTTTGAGCTTGAGAAAGAATGGGAAAGAACACATATGTGGATGCAAATTTCTAAATCTAAAGGAGTGGAGAACATAGGTCACATGGAGGACAAAGTAAAGGAGATGGGCAGAGAACTGAGTAGCCCGAGGGACAGAGAGGCAATGATGAAATATTAGGTGGAGGCAAAGAATGCATGGTTAAGGGGACAACTACAAGAATGAGAGAATCAATTGGAATCCATGGCCAACCTATCCTTAGAGGAAATCCAGTGCAGGATGCCAGCAAAGTCTTATGCATTGTATCTTAAGGAACTGTGGCTGCAGTTCCAAATAAAAAATTTAGCACAGAGAGGCACTATGCCCTTCCAAGACTATAGACAATTCATTGATCTCTGTGATTAAAGAACCTTGGAGGATAGAGCTAAAATTTTTGAGTTTTACGTCCACAACTTGGCCTTGACGGATCTAAATGTGTGGGATCCAAATTCAAAACTAGGGGACTTATAGCTGATGGCTTTGGCATCATGGATGAACGATGAGGAAGTAAGGGTTGCAGAAATGAAGAAATTAATGGCAAGAGAAGAAACAAAAACCCTCATGATAATATCTAAGAAATCAAATCCAATGGTTGTCATCAACACCCATAACTTGATTGTAAACAACCCTGAACTTGCACCTAGGTACCTTGCTGCCCAAGAGAAAGAAATCACACACTTTGAGGACATGTTTAGGCTATTACGTGATGACAGTATGCAAGCTTGCCAAAGGAGATGGAACACTTTTCCCTACAACTTGAAAATTAGAGAGTACCATTCTCCTCAGAGAATGAAAGAGGCACTGAACAGAACACCCATGTACAAGAAATCTCTCCAAAGACTCAAATCCAATTGGATTGGCTTGAGACTCAATCCACCACTGCTCTTAGGAATGTTGGAAGGAAGGAAGGAAGAGGAAGAAAGAAAGAAGTGGGAGGAGATAGAGAGGAAGGCAGGATTCTATGCACAGGAAGAGGAAACTATAGCAAAAACATGGGATGTTAGGGAGGAAACTAGAGCAATGAAAGGCATGGATATAGATTGAGTTTCTCAAAGGATGAGAAACACTTTCAGTAGGGGGTGATGATGAGCCTCATCATTGGGTAACTATATGGACCTTAATACACCTCATAGCTTATTCAAATCAAATCTTCTCATAATTTCTTACATATTTTGATTATATTTTGCTTACTGAGATGAGTCAAAGTGAGATATTATGCCTAGTGGACTAATGTGCATTGATTGCAGGTTTCTGAGAGCAAATATAGGAAATTTTGGCTAATTAAGGGTTGAAACTTGAATGAGACAAGGAGGATGGATTGTAGGAGATAGATCCTCCTCATTTATTTCTCACTCATTCGAATATTCCTCCATCAAATAATACTAGCTCAAAGTTACAAGTAGCCATGTCACAAAGATCAAAAGGCAGCCGAGCCAGTGGCAGTTAAAGAGGCAATTCATCTTGAGTTTGGGAGCCGAGCCTGTTACACAACATTTTGTCACTGTCCCTGTACTCTCGTTCCTCAATCCTAGAGGACCTCTACAGTTAACTATATATGCTTTCCCATCATGAAGAGCATGTCTTTACATCCCTATTCATGTGCAGAACATTCCACTCTTGCATCATTTTCCAAGAATCTTCCTTCATCCTAGTTTTCAAGATCAGCACTAGTGGTCAAATCCTTCCTCGCGCTGATTTGCAGAGTTTGAAACAAAACCTAGTGCCGAACAGTGCAAGTGAGCCCTTCATCACTTGCATCGATCCTCTTTTGGCAAGTTTTTTAAAAATGGATTCGAAGCATCCAACTCTAGAAGCTTCATGAACAGAAGTCTAGTAAATGGTTGGGCTAGATAGAGCCAAGGGAGTCTATTTGGGCTCCTTTCCCCTATAAAGATGGAACAAACCAAAGAGATAATCCCTCTCCCATCATAAGAGGAACCATCTCTCCTCCATTAAAGCTATATAAACTCCTCCTTTTCGAAGCTGAACTATTATTTTTTGGAGCTTGAATAACTAGCAAGATATTTGTAGCTTTCTACCTTCTAGTTTATGTGTGTAAAGGGAGAATAGTGTGTTTGGTTTGGTTTCGAACTAAAGGGAAGAAGCCTTAAACTTCCATTGTTGATGCTAACCATGAGATGCTAGAAGTGGTGTTGGAACCCAGATACATCAGAGGAGACCTGCAACTTCAAGGCTTTGGTTGTATCTCTTTCTGAGCTTTATATCAATACAACTAATGATTTATTTCCTACATCAAGTGTCATATTACATTTGATGGCTTAAGATTCCTTGACTTTTTAATTAGATTGAATCTGACTATATGTTATTATGTTTTTTATTGTCTCTTGTGTATTTTTTTCAAGTATTTGAAGGAGAAGAAAAAAAAGAAGTTGAAGCAAAGGAGCGAGGTCACCGTCAAGTAGATTAGCATTCTAAGAGGTAGGCCCTCTTATTCGATTCTAGTTTAAGGATGTTTTCATTAGGTTGTTCTATTTACGGCTAGACCCACTCTAGGGCTAGAGGGATCACCTCTATATGCATAGGATATTTACCTACTCCACAAATTGGCAACTTTGCTGGGGATCCATCCCTCTCTTTTGATTGCTTTTCATTTCGTGGTTTGTGTGAACTTTTGTTGTATCACCCCTTACCTTTGGTTTTCTATGTTGTGCTTGGTTTACTGCTTTGGTTTTGAAATTTGAAGTGACAAGTCAGGTTTTAAGATTTGAAAATTTTTATTTTTTCCTTGAAATTCTCAATCAGTGCATTTTATTTTCTGACAGTTGGGTGACCAACGCGAATTGCTCTAAAACAGTCGCGTCGTACCCCTTGTGGTGCTTGTTGTCAGTTAGGAAATTGCACCGATTCCTATAGGTGAATATCAAGGTTTCTCCTTGCTCATAACCAGTGTGTCTTTCCCTCATAACTTCTGCCTCTTAGCTTGTTTTCCGTTGTTCTCCCTAGCTAGAAAGCTTCATTAGCTTGTTTGGTGTGCTTGTTTGGTTTGAGATTTCCTTACTTATTTTTTTGAGTCTTTGGATGGTTTGTGGCCCTATGGCATCAAGGTCATTATCCATTCAGCTGTTTTTTTTCTTAGCAAGTCAAGTGGTTGGTTAACTACTCCATGCATTTTGTGCTTTAGTCCTTTTATTGCTTTGGTTTCAATTGAACAAGTTTAAAAAGTTTTGTTTGCTCTTCTCTTTGTTGAACATATCTTTCTAAGCATAGATTACAATTGATCGTATTGTTTCTATTGAGTATTTGAATGATTGGTTTAGAAAAGAGTTCTATTTTTTGTGCTTTTCATATGATTAATATTGATTGCTTGAAATTTTTTCATTGAAGTGTTTATGTGAAAGATTCATCTTATCATTCCATTGAAAAATACATCATTCTAGTTTCTTGAATCGATATGTTGCATTAAGTAGCATCATTGAAAGCTAGAATTTCATCATCATTTTGCATTTGAAAGGAAATGAACTTATTTTACCATTTGAAAGGACTAATTGAAGTGCATTTGATAGGAAGATAGGAAGTGGAAATAATTTTCATTATTTTGTTATAAAAAGCGAAGTAGTGAAGACTCATCTTGCTTTCAGTTACTTGTTTGTTGCATTGATTATTTTTCTCTACTCCCATTAGTGTAAACATTCATTGAATTGAAGGGGATTTTTATCATTTAGCAGCATATAGGAGTTTTTTGAGTCACATCAATGGGGCCTGAAAACTAAGACATAATTTCAAGATAAACTTTAAAAATTTATTCAATTAACCTAAGGCGCATTTGAAACTTAACATTCACATTTTAGAGGTCTAGGCTAGAGACGCATTCTGGTGGCTTTAAACCTAGTAGTTGTTATTCACTTTGACAGTAGAAAGTGCTAGCACGGACTTGTGTTTCCCATATCGTCATGTATATAAAGGGAGACCCCACTAAGTTTGCAATCCTTCATCCATAGGAAGCTGAGTCTTCTGCCTTGTAAACTTGATACACCAAACATAGAATTCAGGGAGATTGCCTGCCTGTACTTCTCAGTGTTTCGAGAGATATTTTGCAGTTCATGGTTAGCTGGTAATCCTTTTTCCTAGATTATCCTCAGTAGTCGTTTTGGTATTTTTGACTCTCTAAATTTAAGAGATCATCGAGCACTTGTCCTTTCTAAATCTTTCAAAACGAAAGTGATAGAGTCGTCTTTACCTTTTTCTCGACTCTTAAAACATGAAAAGGCACCAGTCTATTTTAGCGTCTTAAAAAATTGTTGCTCACAATCACATCACATTCTTGGTAGTCTTATTCTGGACCACATCATGAGTATACCTTTAATATATTTTGAAAAAGCCCTTAAAGTAATCTCTTTTCTCTTGTTGTTTTGAGACAAAGTCACTGTGGTAGAACCATCGGGTTCACCTAGTTCCTCTTCCACTCCTCCATCTGAAAGATCAACTAAGGAGCCTCTTCCCGAACTCCCGCAGTCACTTGAGGATCAAGGTGTTGAACTTGGAATTTTTATGAGTATTCAACCTTTTTCATCTCAACCTCCCCCATCAGATACAGGGTTACCTTATGAATCTAGCCAAGAATCTTAAAATAATCCTATCCAAACTCTCGAGAGTCCACTGACCCCTGAAGGTCAGCAAGAACTGGTGGTTTTCCCTCTGAATCCTTTGTTCGATCCTATTGTGGAATCACTACATCATCTGTATAGTCTGTATGATCAACCGTGTATTCCTTTGGAATTACCCCCTCGAGCATCTTTGGTTGTCCATCATCTTTTGTTTCCACGCATGGAATCAGAAGGCGAGATTCCAATCTCCTCTCCGAGTCACTCGAAGGTTTCTACTACACACACTCCTCACATTGTTGATGAATAGGGATATCAATTCCCTCCTGAAGTTTTCCCTTACATGGGAAGAATTCTAACCAGCATTTACCCTGAGTATAGTAGGTCTTCATTGCCGCATGGTTATACCTCTCTAGCTCAGTTGGTGCCAGGCACTCCTAGTGCTTCGTCGTTCTATCACAACCCTATCTGGTCATTTGGTGCTATGCCTACCTTACGTCCATTAGTTCAGAACCTGACCTCTCAACCAATTGTGCATAATGTAGTCACTTTATTTCTGGTGCAACCCATTGTTCTGAATCCACTCATTTCATCATTTCAACTGACTCTTCCAATTCAACTAAAAATCTCGATTCAAGTCTCTTTAATTTCTTCAACCCCTCTAGTAAGTGGACAGTTTGTACCAACACCTGGGGGTCAAGATCCAAATATCTCCATGATGTATGGTGCAACCAATGTGAGTAGCTCACAAGCTCACATGGTTGGAATGAATCATCCCTCTTACAGTCCTATTATGAACCTTGTTGGTCCTTCTAGGTCGAGTAATGTCCCGTACCAGCAGTCAAACCTTGTTGGCCCATCTGGGTCAAGTAACGTCCAATACTAGCAGCCATATGTGGCTCAATATCCATTCCAACTTCCTTATGTTACATATGGTTCACAAGTGATGGTAAATCTGCCTTATGTCCCTCAAGCTGGACCTTATGTTTAGCCTGGTCCATCTGTCGTGCCTGGTGGATATTGCCAAATCCAATTCGAGAAATTTCAAGGTATTTCTCCAGGACTGTGTCCAAGTACCCTTTCCGCAACATGGACAACCCTTGCAACAAAAAAGGAAACCTTCGCAGCAACAAGGGCCATCCTCACTGCAGCAATGGCAAATAGTGCAGCAACAAGGACAATTGCAACAACCGAAGGGGCAACCCTTGCAATAGTCACAACAAAATTTGCAGCTGCAGGCGTACTTTGTTCACCAAGCTTCTCAACCAATGGATTTGCAAGGTCAACCTCTACAGCTGCAGGGATAGCCTTTACCATAGCAAGGCCAACCCTTACAATAATAAAGTTAGCTTGGGCAACAACAACCCTTGTATTCATATCAACAGGGTCAACAATTACAAGGCCAAGGTCATGTCCAAGGGCAGCATGTTCAAAACCCTTATGTCCAGGGGCAATAAGTGCAAAATCTGTATGTCCAAGGCCAACAGTCTCAACATCTTTTTATCCCGTATGTTGCTTATCAATAGCCTATGGTTGGACAATATCAAGTCTACCCAGGTCAAAATCCTCCCTACGGGCAAGGTAACCCATAGTGAGGGCAAAATAAAATGCCATATGGACAAAATCCTCCACTATGGGGACAAAATCCTTACCAACAAGGATGGGTTCTGCAGTCCGGGCCTGCTCAGAGGCCCCAAATGCCTTTTAATACACAATTGCCATTATTGACAACATTGGAGCTACCAGATATTTATAGACTCACGAATGATCCCATTCTTCATTCACCATACTGGCCTCTAGTCTTGCCCAAGATTCTGAGTGATTGTCCAAAGTTTGAGGGAAAAGTCAAGGAGGATCCACAAGCCCACATGATGACATATCACCTCTAGTGCTCCTCCAATTTGTACGTTGATTATTCCATTCATCTTTGACTTTTTCAACGAACTCTCACAGGTGTTGCAACTAAGTGGTACATCGCATTACCTGGAGGTACCTACAATGACTTTAACACTCTTGCTATGGCATTCCTCACACATTTTCAGCTGCCATTTCACTATGAAACTGGCACCCATCTACTTACATCCCTTAAGAAAGACACTGCGACCCATATCTTTGATCACATCCATGAAAGGAGGCATCGAGGTCGCTTGATCAAGTTTGAAATTATTGATCAGTGTTTGACCAAATGGTTTACCATGTCATTCATCAACAAAATTACTGAGGACATAGCTATGGGTGGTTGTGTCATTGAGGAGCACTCCATAGCTCGTCTTGATTATTTAGACCTTGTCTACTCGCAATATATCACGTTATATGATATGTTACCTGATGCTCCAAGACCATGATCCAATCTAACAACATCAAAGTCTTCGACTACTCCACCTGTTGATAGAGTGATTGGTTATGTGTCTCAGACCCCCGTGAAATCTTCTTCCAAGCAGGTTGTTGTCGGCTATTGGAGCTATTGATCCATTTGATTCCAATCTCATTTTTGTTGATCTAAAAAACCATGTTCCACGCTTACCTAATAAAATTTCCTTTCTCATTCATGTGATAATTAATGAGAAGACAATTCATAGGATCATCATTGATGAAGGTGATTCCACCTACATCATGTTTCTCTCTGGTTGGAAGGCAATTGGTACTCCTACTTTGAACCAATCACCTAACACTTTAAAATCTTTTGATGGGAGTGATTCTCGACCATTCAATGTCCTTCATAATCTTGCCATTACCTTGGAAGGCAAGGAAGTACACGTCGAAGTAAAAATTGTGGATGCAAATCTTAATTATAATCTTCTACTCAGACGGAGTTGGACCCATGCTATGCATGTTGTGGCCTCTTCTCTATTTCGCATGCTCCATTTTCCCCATCAAGGGAAAATTGTCCCGGTCGACCAGTCGTCTTTCTTCGCTTCTTCTTCCTCGAATGGAAATCTTATATACGTGAAGCATATCAGTGCTCCTTATGAGAGTGTGGGAGCTAGAATTTTTAAGGATGTCGCCTTGATGGGTATTTTTCCTCTCCCACCTCCGCATTTTTCCTCAGTCAACACGATCTCAGTTAAATCTTATCCTTGGGTCATTCCCTCTCCTAATATTGTTGATACATAGGGTGATGTCATGTTGTTAAGCCCTGCCGAGATACTTATGTGGAGATTTTTTTGGCTTCAGCTTTAGTACCGACCAATCATACTGCTTCGAGTACGTCTCTTGACATGTATTCTTAATCCCCATGGCATGGTTCTTCAAATTCCCCCAATCCCTTCACCTAGACTTTTCCCTCTGACGAAAGTATCATGGAAGTAATGTCTTTGGAGGAAGCATAATGGAATGATACTCATCATTGTTCCTCGTTTTTGCCTGGCCCGGCGGTCATGTCTACCTGTCTTGAGAAGTTCTCTTCTTGTTTCCTGACCCAACCACTTCGAACACCTATTATGACTCATGAAGTCTTGTCAGAAGGAAACATGGGTAATATTACCCAAACGATTCCCATTGACATTTCTATTAAACCGAGTATCATTGGAAACGTTCATATTGGGGTGACTTGTTCTCCTTATGAGATCAAGCTCTATACTCATCTTTTTCAATAATTTCGAGACTTTTTTGCATGGTGATATGAAGAAATGCCCAACATTGACCCAAGTATAGTTGTGCACGAGATTCTGACTTACCCTAACGTGAAGCCTGTTCAACAATGACTTCATCCAGTGCACCCTAGAAAAGCGGCCGCCATTAAAGGGGAAGTTTAAAAAATTCTCAAAATTGGATTTATTTATCCTATCCCTCTGATAGATTGGGTGTCAAATATCATACTAGTAACGAAGAAGCAGGGCACCATTCAGGTCTGTGTTGATTACCGTGACCTAAATCATGCCTATCCAAAGAATAATTACCCCACTCCTTTTATAGACTAGATCATCGATGAATGTGTTGGGAGTGAAATATTTTCCTTTATGGATGGTTTTTCTAGTTAAAACCAAATAAACATTGCACTGGTCGATCAAGATAAGGCTACCTTCATCTATCCATGGGCGAATTTTGCGTATAAAAATCTCCCTTTTGGCCTTAAGAATGTTGGGGAAAATTTTCAAAGAGCAATGTCATATGCTTTCCATGACATTAAAAACATCATTCAAACTTATTTGGATGATCTTCCTGCTCATTCATGTAAGAACCATGACCATTCCGACCATCTTCGACAAATCTTTCTTTGTTGCAGACACTACAACATTTAGCTGAAACCGCATAAATGTGTCTTCTGCATTGAATCTAGGCACCTACTTAGTTTCATTGTTTCGAAAGATGGAATTTGTCTTGATCCCCTTAAAATCGAGGCTATTTTCAATCTACACCCTCCCTCTTCATTGCATCAATTACAGAGTTTGCAAGGGAAAGAAAAGTGCCTTCGTTGTTTTGTGCCTAACTATGTTGAGCTAGCTTCAGGGTTCACCCAGTTGCTTAAGCAAGGGATTCCATTCATTTGGGATGAGGTTGCCGAAAAATATTTCGATGACTTAAAATTTGTCCTCATTAATGATCCTTTGTTGCATACTCCTAACTATCATCGCAGTTATTTTCTCTATCTAGCTGCAGCCTCTAGCACCATTGTTATTGTGTTGGTACAAGACAATGGAGAAGGTCATGAACATGTTATTTACTACCTCAGCCGCAATCTCCTTGATCCTGAGATGCATTATGATCATGCCGAGAAGTTGGATTTGGCCGCCATTCAAGATGTTTAGCGCTTTCAGCATTATATTATCCTCCGCACTACAACTGTGATTTCTAAGTGTAACCCCATGACTTACATTCTGAATCATTAGTTACTTGGGAGAAATTATTCTAAGTGAATTTTCATCCTCTAGGAATTAGATTTGGTGTTCACTACTTCCAAATTCAAGAAATCACTTGTATTTTCCAATTTGATTTGCTCTCTTCCCTCCGCTTCTCTTCTTGCTAGTGGTGATGAACAACTCCCAAAGGAAACCCTTTTTCTGATAACACTCTTCATCCTTGGTATGCTGATATCATCATGTATCTCCAATCATCTACCATCCAGTATGTGTTAACCAAGGATGATCACTGATGTATTCAGGATCAATCCCAACCTTACCACATCATTGGGGATACTTTATACTGCGTTGGTGTTGATTCAATTCTTCGTCGATGCTTAACTCTCAAGGAGGCTGAAAGAGTCTTGAATGACTATCATTCTTTCGCATGTGGTGGTCATATGTCTGGCTATGACACTACTCAAAAGATCCTCCATGCTAGTTACTTTTGACCCTCCATCTTCAAGGATTTCATCCTTGTTGCTCGTAAATTCCATGAGTGCCATATTTATCAACGGAAAATGCACACCCCACTCACTCTGCTTCACCCCATTATTACTGTTGGTCCCTTTGCCAAATGGGGCATCAACTATATGACATGTAACCCTCGTTCGGTCGGATGCATGGTTATATTATCATTGCTATGGATTATTTCACCAAATGGGCTGAAGTGATGCCTATAGATTCAACTGACAGTAAAATAGCAGTGCAATTTCTATTCAATCGCATTATTTCTAGGTTTGGAGTGCCTCAAGCCATTGTCACTGACCATGGCTCCCATTTTTGTGATTACATGATGACTGAGCTAACTTCTACATTGGGCTAGCATCACAATGGTTGAACCTCTTATTACCCTGAGGCCAACGACCAAGTTGATGTTGTAAAAAAAGTCTTAGTTACGATGCTTTAGCACACCATTGGGATGTACAAATCCAATTGGCTTCTCATGCTTTTTTCAGCTCTGTGGTCTGTAACTTAATTCACACCTTTCTAGCTTTTCTATGGTCTGGAAGCCACTTTACTGATTGAGTGTAAAATTCCCTCACTCAAATTGGCTGTCGAACTACTCCCCAAAACCTCACCTTAAGAAGATCATCTCTTGTATTTGGAATGACTAGATGAAACCCACCGTCTCACTACTTTGGTAATTGAAGCACAAAAAAAGCAGGTTAAGTCCCATTTTGATCAGTCGGTTTCTCCTCGTGCTTTTTCTGAAGGTGATCTGGTCCTTCTATATGACCATGCTAATGATAATCTAGGGGTAGGTAAATTCGAACCCATGTGGCATGGGCCCTATATTGTCAAATGCATGTTGCAAAAAGGGGCCTATGAGCTCATTGATTATGAGGGCAATCCCTTAGGCAAGCCCTGTAATGGGTTGTCTCTCAAGAAGTACTATGCCTGAGTCATATCGCATGGCTACTTTTGTACATAAGTGTGCTATTCATTTTTGTACAAGTTTGGTTTGTTGTGTTTTTTCAAGTAGCTTTCCTCCTTATTATGTCTTCACCTGCTTTGTAGATGTCTGTGACTCCTTATGTCGGTTTTGCTAATGGTGCTTGTCATAGTACCCAGAATCTATCTTCCATGGCATGGGCTATCTATGCTCCAAATGGTGAGTTGATTGATCTTCAAATTTGTTTGGGTTGAACAACTAATAACATTGCTGAATATAATGTGGTTATCGAACTCTTGTCAGAAGCCATCGCTCTTGACATTTGGTAAATAACACATATTTCATTAAAATTGGAAATTTTTTATTACAAGGACATCACTATAATTTGTTTTTTTGGTTATTTTGAAATTCTAGATCCACTATTTAATTCCAAATTTAATAAAATATGTGTTAAATGGTTGTTAACCTTGATTCACATCTTGTTGTTCTTTAACTCAATGGGCAATATTCCATCAGAAACCCTCACATATTAAGAATGCATTTGCATATTCGTCTATTGGAAATAAATTTTGATTACATCACATATCATCATATTCTTAGGCATATGAATACATTAATAGATGAATTAGCTAATTATGTGTTAAACAGAAATTTACGCAACATGTGAAAAAACAAAACATTGTATCATAGTAAACAAGGTATATAGAATATACATATATGTCGACAATGTTTGAGTGTCATACATCAAAAATAAAAAAATAATATATGTGTTTAGTACAGTCGTGGCCCACAGGACTCAAAACTGTCAATGCTAAAACTATGGACTACTCAGCATGGTTCTCATGATATCACGTCACTGCATGTACTACTTGAGTCAATAAGTGGCAGATCTGATCTGACACCCCCACTATGTGTCGGTGATAATGGCGTGGGATGTCACCCACCCGGGCATACCCTGGGATGCCTCTAATCAAGTTGTCAAGGTTCTATGCAATCTCCTCCTCATTATTGACTCCTTGCTGATAAGGAGCAATCTCAAACTATCGAGAAACATGTTTACCAATCAGGGACATCTCAGCTGGTCACTCTGGTCCTACATCTGCAATTACAAAATTGAAATGTCACAAATACATATATTTCAAAAACAATAAAAAAATCACAAAACTTAAAATTATTTTTCTTACCTCCATGATCAAAATCTTCTCCCTCTGGGAGCAGCATGTTAGGATCGCCACAGAAGTCAGTACCACTGTATGGTTAATCCTCTACCACTATCAATTGACGCCTCAACCACGAAAATAAGGTAGGCTTATATGACATATGCTGGACCTCGACAGTTTTGGGCATCCGTTCACTACATCGGACCATCCATGGGTCTCATGGAAATGGGGGGTTTACCTCTGCTAGCTGATAGTGAAATAGTGGGATTCGCTCCAAAAATAAGGTCACCAGAACATAACCATATTGAAACTGTTTCAGGTTCCTTGCCTTGGCTTTGGATAACTGATGCTTCATGGTCACCTTCATGGCTTCCACCCAATTGAAGACAATGGGAATCATGTAGTCTATGGCATACTATAATTTGGACTTGTTGGACACATGCAATGCCTGAGCCCTAGCAACTATGTTTATGGTTAAGAGAAACTCTTTCAATACAAGGTTGTTAGCACTCATGATATCAACCTTTCCACTTTTTGATTTCAATGCTTCTGGGCAATGTTCTGCTAGCAGCACATTCACACTTGCCCCAATGGGGCTAGACCTTACAAATTTACTGGCTCCCCTCTTTGGGACAGTTTGGTGATGAAGTATATATCTAAAGTCTCTAGCTCTAGCTCTTGGTCCCAAATCACAAAGACTTCCCGTCCAACATCCCAAAGACTAATCAAGTATTGAAACAGCTCAGGTTGAGCCTGAAGGCCTAGTGTAAGGAATAATTTGAGCAACCCGCAGTTCCTCAGAGCATCCAGATAGTTTTGGTCTACCAATTCCTGTGCATCAATTGCCTCATGCTCACATTCTTTCCAATAAACTATTTTTTTCACTAGATTTTGCCTGAAAACAACAAATATTCAATTCGACATTAATCTTGGACCAAGAAATTTCAGATTTGCAGTAGAGAATTTGGGCAAAAATGAAAATTTATCTTTTATCGCCACTGGTGCGACTGTTTTAAAAATAATAGTGCCAACGACACAAGTGACTGTGTTAAAAAACCCTCGATCGGCAAGATCCCGAGCCTGGATCTCTTTCTGACCGAGGGCAAATTTTTTTTGCTAAAATATCCTCAAAAAAATCTAAAAACTAGCTGAAAACAGGAAAAACATGTATGAAAATGAAGCTAAGGGTCTTAGCTCTTACCTGCAACTAAAGGTTCATCGATTGGCCTCCTAGATATGCTACAATCTGTTCCTGAAAATCTAGGGCACAAATGGGTAAACATTGCTCCACGCAAGGTATAAAGGTAAATGGTAAAAAATAATTTGCTTTTCCCCTTTTTATTCACTTTTTCATGGCATTTTAGGGTTTTGAAAGCATTTTTTGCCTATTTTTACCTTAGAAATCGGATGATGTGTTTTCTTCTTGTGTAGTGATAGGTGATGGATTGTTGATGATGGTGTTGAGTCGGGTTTAAGCTCTTTTCTTGACTCATAAAAACTCAAATGAAAAGTGTTAGGTCCCTATACTACTAGTGTAAACCCATATTGTTTGAGATTTATCAATTGGCTAAAGAACATGTTTCTCTTTGTATCCTCGTAATGTGTTATCATTTCCTCCATGAAAGTTGACCAAGTGACAAGTGGTTTACAAGAACAAAGCCCTTTATACCATAAAAATTGATTCGATTCTAAATATAAATATGCAATATGTACTTTTTGTAATAATTGTACATCATGTAGATCAAAATTTTGTTCCATCTATAGTGTCCAATTTACCAGATCCTTGCTATCAAACTTCCTCATATCGCCTTTTCTTGATTTTAGGAGCTCTATCTTGAAATGAATGTAACTAAGTAATTTCAGATTGTGAAGGTATGAAGTTGTGAGCTGCAGTAGTCCTCTGTGTCCTCTTTCCAATTCCATAAGTCCGATCGAAATTGGATTGTTCAAGGAAGAGTTATGCCCAATATCCCAAGATGGCCTACTTATATACTTTTTCAGTAGAGAAAACTTGTACGAAATGATACGTGTTAGTGTTTTGACCTTTGGATATGAACACAATGTGCAGAAATGTACAATCTGTCCTCTTTTTGTAGCTACTTACTAAATTTCAATCTAATTCTCAAAGATAAAGTTGTGACGATTTTTCCTAGGCCACCTTTTCGGGATGTAATTTGGGAGCCTGCAGAAACCCTAACTGTCTTGGACTGTATCTCTGGAAATATAGCCAAACAAGATCTGAAATTTGGACCCAAGCTTCACCATGTTTTTGGTTCAAATGGTTTTTAATTTCAAAGTTTGAACCTTCGTAGAAAAGAAATTATAGCGACAATTCCATGATGGCCTATTTCAGATGGAATTATAGAGCTTTCAAAAACCCTAACTTCTTCAAATAATATCTCCGAAAATATAGCGAGACAAGATCTAAAATTTAGACCCAAGGTTTAGAATGATTTCAGCTCAAATGGTTTTTTTTTTAGCTTCTGATACTTCGTAGAAAAATATTTATATCGACAATGCCACAATGATCTGTTTGGAGCAGTGAAACCCTAGAATCCAAAGCTCTGATACCAAATGTTATGAGACCGGCTCACAAAAAGATAGAAAAGATAAATAAACACCTTCAAAGTAAGCCTCTCCGAGGGGGAAACCTCCTTTACATCACACAAATGAACAATTCTTGGATGATCAAATGACAAGACCTCCTTTCTATATATAGGAGTCTAAGGGGTCATAATATAATTAGAGCCGACATAACAATAATAATGTAAGAGCACAATAATAACAATAGTGGGCTTCTATGGGGCACAATAATAACAATATGGGTACTACATGGGTACAACAATATAATAAGGGGGTTGCACTAATAACAATAAGGGCTTACACTAGTAGTATAGGGACCTAACAAAAAGATTGCCAAGTATTTTTCCCTTTTTAACTCGTCAAAGAGAATAAAAATGGGGGGTCTGCTTTAAGCTCTTTTTTGACCCTTAAAACATGAAAAGATTTCCTATCTCTTGTCGTTTTGAACTCGTTAAAGCCTGTAAAACGTTGTTTACCCAGTATAAGTTTACTCCTTTTTTGGGTTGGGATAAACTATTTATAAAAAAGGTAATCCTTGACTAACATGGTCAAGTGATTATCTCAAGTATTATTTTCTACCTTTTTGGGCTCAAGAGACTCAAAAAGGGGACCTTTTGGAGTTTTCTTTTCCATGTCTTTTTCAAACTCTCTAAACATGAAAAAGATATTGAGTTACACCTTTTTTGGACTCGTTAAAGATTAAACGACATCGGATTCATCACCATGACAGACATGAGCTTCTCCTTCCTAGGGCTCATTAATCTTAATAGGCCGAATTCATCCAAAGGATGGACTTACAGTGCAAGAACATGCTATCCCCTTCAATCTTGAGATAAAAAATAATTAGGTACCTGCCAGAAATGGTGGGGGAAAATGGGAAATTCTATCAGTTGTATTGGTAGCTCACTCTTGAACATGACACTTTTTGCTTTGTGTCAGGTTGGGATATCCTCACTTCATCTTAGACTTTCCTGGGTTGGGCTGTTCATTTTGTTCTTTCCATTTGATCTCTACCACATCATCATGACCTCTAATCCTATGGATCCAAAAGCTACCAAACTCCATAATCATTACATCCCTTTGCCTTGTGTCGATGATGTGGGATACATCATGGCCCTCCTTCGACAAGGTCACTTCTTGTCGACTTCAACTCACTATTTGGGAAGTTGGCTAAGAGACTCCTTTCCAATACCTTAGAGCTTGCATGCCATAATGGCAAGTTCTTTGCACTCAACGACAAGTTCACGTCACTGGCTTTTGATCGGGTGATTTCACGGATGTTTGACTTCAGCTCCTTATTCACATTCCATGGATTGTGCTGCTAGTACCTTGAGCACCATCATCATTATTGGTGGTTTCTATCATGCTTGTTAACGATTCACATCATTGATCGGTAATCAAGCGAATTTCTAGCATGTTTGACTTCCACACATCTATTCACATGTTAGAATTTGTACTTTGATTGGGTCGTGTTGGAGCATAAGACCCTAGGCTTAGATTACTAAAGTTTAGGTTGCAAGGTGATGTGACATGATCATGTTGATATACATGTCTCTTTCAGATGGATGGCTGCAACCATACCATGATTTGTTATATGTGACCCTTCTCATTATTGGATGGTTGCAACCACACCTTGGGTTTGATATGACCCTCCTTACAAGATGAATGCGCCCATACCTTGGATCCATTTGCATGATCTTTCTCTGGATGGTTGCATCCATATTATGATTCATGTATCATTTATCAGATTTTTTAGTGATGTATATGTGTCTATGCTTGCGTACAGGTTTTCCAATAACTATCTCTGGTTCCATCATCTACTTGTAAAGAATTTCTCCCATCACCCTAGTCCAGCCTTCAAGCTTTAGGGGGCATCTGTTAAACAACATTTTGTCACTGTCCCTATACTCCCCGTTCCTTGATCCTGGAGGACCTATATAGTGAACTCTATATGGTTTCCCATCATGAAGAGCATGCCTTTACATCACTATTCATGTGCAAAACATTCCCCTCTTGCATCATTTCCCAAGAATATTCCTTCATCCTAGTTTTCAAGACCGAAACTAGTGGTCAGTTCCTTCCCCTCACTGATTTATATAGTTTGAAACCAGACCTAGTGCTGAATGACACAAGTGAGCCCTTCATCATTTGTGTTGATCATCTTTTGGCAATTTTTTAAAAATGGAGTTGAAGCTTCCAGCTCTAGAAGTTTCGTGAACGAAAGTCTGGTAAATGGTTGGGCTGGATAGAGCTAAGGGAGTTTGTTTGGGCTCCTTTCCCCTATAAAGATGGAACAAACCAAATATATAAGCCCTCTCCTATCATAATAGGAACCATCTCTCCTCCATTAAAGCTATATAAACTCCTCCTTTTCCAAGTTGAACTATTCTTTTTTGGAGCTTGAATAACCAACAAGATATCTATAGCTTTTTGCCTTCTAGTTTATGTGTGTAAAGGGAGAATAGTGTGCTTGGTTTGGTTTGGAACTAAAGGGAAGAAGCCTTAAACTTCCATTGTTGATGCTAACCATGAGATGCTAGAAGTGGTATTGGAACCCGGATACATCGGAGGAGACCTGCAACGTCAAGGCTTTGATTGTATCTCTTTTGGATCTTTATATCAATAAAACTAATGATTTATATCCTACATCGAGTGTCATATTACATTTGATGTCTTCAAATTTTTTGACTTTTTAAGTAAATTGAATGTGATTGTATGTTATTACATTGGTTGTTGTCTCTTGTGTATTTGTTTCAGGTATTTGAAGGAGAAGAATGAAAAGAAGTTGAAGCAAAGGAGTGAGGTCACCATCAAGAAAATTAGCATTCTAAGAGGTAGGCCCTCTTATTTGATTATAGTTTAAGGAAGTTTTCATTAGGTTGTTCTGTTTGTGGCTAGACCCACTCTAGGGCTAGAGGGATCACCTCTATCTACAGACGAGATTTACCTACTCCACAGAGCCTCCCTAGATTTAAGGAAGTTGTTGGAGACTTCAGTTGTATAAATAAGGAGGCCTAGAGCCTCATTAGGATTCAAATTTTTTTATGTAAAAACACTAGGCACTTTCGAGTTCAAGACTTGTGGAAGACATTGTTAAGTAATTTTCTGATTTGATAATGAGAATGAGCATTTCCTTGATCCAGCATTAAGTTGACTCAGAGGGATGAAGCTCCTGGGTTAGGGCCCAACCCTAGCAGTAAAGGCTCCTCTTCTTGTATTTGTATTCTTAGTTCATTTCATATATTAATGGTTGAATTGTCTTTAGCATTATTTCATTAAAAGTAGTTGTGGATTTGATTAGTTTGCTTCCATTTGCTTGCATTGCTTCAACATTAGCTTAGGAATATAAAGGAATATCAAAAATTTGTTAGTAGGTGTATTTGGCCTCACTCCTCCCTTCAGGGACCATGGTTTGATGAAAGAACTCCTATGCAACCCCAAAAAGACAAAATTGTGATTTCACATGGAATTTAGGGTTTTCTATTACTTAGGTCAGCATTTTACTGGTTTTCAAGAATATGATTTACTTTTCATTTCTACTATCTTCAGTCTTACATTAGATCTCATCAAGGTTCCATATTATTCTGCAATTTTTCCCAAGCATGAAATAGGCAGCTAGCTCATGAAATTATGTTTTCCTTAGTTAATTGAAATCCTTCTTGCTTACATGATTTATGGATAAATGTCAATGATTGATGCATTGCAAGAGTTTTGCCGACACATAGATATTTCATGATTAACAACCCCATCAAACCTCATCCATCCATGCTTATCACTTTCCTTCACTAAATCCCTCACTAAATTCATAATCCCACAAGAATACTTCTCCAAGCTTGTTGAGAAAATCCAACCATATCACACAACTCAGTTTGTGAGTTCTGAAGGAGTCCTAGGCACTCTCTTGCCTCATTTCATCCACCATCCACCTTCCATAATCTTTACATCACCTTCCAAATCCCTCCTCTTTCTCTCAGCTATATCCTAAAGGAATACAGGGGATCCTGTAGGAATACAGGACATCCTGTAGGATGCATTAGGACATCCTGTAGGTTGACCTGTAGTTGCCTATTTTGAGGTTGATCTATGTAAAACACCCCTAGGAAGCTAGAAAAGGACCCCTACTTTCCTCCCAAGCCATCTGACCATCCACCATCATCCCTAATCCACCTGCCACATCACTAAAAGCAATTAGCTTTCACAC
This sequence comes from Pinus taeda, assembly GCA_000404065.3. Lineage (NCBI taxonomy): Eukaryota > Viridiplantae > Streptophyta > Pinopsida > Pinales > Pinaceae > Pinus > Pinus taeda. The sequence goes on along the minus strand of APFE030276130.1, from coordinate 60,947 downwards.
TTTGACACAAAAAAAATATAAAAAGGAAAAAAGAGTTATTTTGTTCATTTACATGCACAGGAGTAGAATGTTTGATGTTCCAAATTTCATGCCTATGATTGTAGGATTGCACATATGATAATTTAGCATTCTATTGAAGCAAAGCCTCTTAGCAGTTAGATTAGATGAATGGTTTGTTTAAGCATATGATTTCAGTCTTTTTCCTTACTCCAGTAGACAACACTTCTTTTACTGTAGATTTCCCTTTTCCTCATTAGTAATCAAGCTTCTTTTGAATCAATAAAAGTCTGGTTTGAAAAACTTTAGTGGTCTATTGCCAGCTTAGTAGTGACAAAGAGTAGACCCATCACATTTACTTTTTTATACAGCATTGTCACCTCCAAGTTTGTACGAACCCCGGGTTGATAAAGTAAAGTTGGTAACCCGACGAGTTGCAACATTCTTGCTACAATACTGGTGCTCATCAGATAACAAGGGTTCCTAGCAAATAAAAATATATCCCCCCTTATCAGAACTATATCCTATCAAATATGCTAAAAATAGTTAAAAAAGGGTTAGGAATCAATAGGAAGGTTATTAGTATTAAGGCTCATGTATATTGACTCTAAGGAGGAAATTAGGCTGACAACGACTTCCCCATAATGCATGAGGTTAGAAGAGTAACTGACAGATGGCATGCATTATACCAAGTCTGAGAGATCAAAATAAGATGAAGGATTCATGACTGTGAAGTTGGATTGGAGGAACTTATATGCTAGAATCTTGACCCTACTGATAACATCCCTGAGGTAGGCATACCCATGCTCAATCATAAAGAGAAACTAAACATGATTGCAAAACATACACTGTAGATCCATGACATGAAATTCTAAGGCATGGCCATGAAAAATACACATTAGATCCATGTGATACATCAAAATGATCATAGCCACTAGAAAATATAATGTGGATCTATCTCACATTATGCTTCAATAGGACTATGGACACAGAAGACAGTAGGTGCCCAAGAATAGTCCTCAAAGTACATAAATGATACATAAATCCAATGCATCCTCGGAAGGGTGCCATATAAGAGTGATATGTCCCTAACCAAGGGTATTCTACATAACCTCGATGGTATGAATCTACATCATGTGAATAGATGTGCTAATGTTGTGATTCCAGAAACTCTATGATTATCGGTCAGTGAGGTGTACCATTAATAGACGTAAGGGGACCCACCAATGATGAAAGTTGACCCCAAGGTACGTAGTGTAGTTTGCTAAGTGTGAATAGGTGATCTGACATTGAACATCATTGGACTCGATCAATCATGAGTCAATATGGTAAACCCATTTTCAATTGGGAGGAAGCCTGCCACTAAGGTATATAATCTCCAAGGTACTATTGGTTCCTCGATAAAGCTCTTGGATAATGAGTTGAAGTCAATAGGAGGATATCTATCGAAGGAGAGCCTTGATGTATCCCCCATCAATCGACACATAATAGACCAAGAGATGATGTGAATTGATGAAGTACAACTAACATAGGGATGGTCGACACAAAAATGTCAATAAGAATTGTAGATGGCTAACACAAGATGAGACTTCCCTTGAAAACATAACAACACAACACAAGTGACTTGGTAATATGACTAATTAGCACCACGTGATATCGTGTAAAAACCCAGAATGCATTGAAGCATGCTCCATAGTGACTGGAAGAGTAACTAGCTAGAGGAGTAGACAGACTCATATGTATGGTATGAATCCAAGGAAAGCTAAAAAAAGCTATAAGATACTAATGTAGAAAGGTGGCATGTTAAAGGGTGATGCAACTAATGCTACCATTTTGATAACTAACAAAAATAAATATTCCCTTCCCATTTACTCTTTTTAGTCTCCTTCATGGTTTAATGAGCACAAAAGAGAAGACAAGTATGCTCAATAGGTTCCTTTTTCATAAAATTTAATGAGGTTGAAAAAGAGATAAAAGTACAATCATAACCTTCTCATGGTTTAACGAGATTTGAGAATGGAAAAGAGATCAATTGCCAAATTTAAATTTAATTAACGAGTAGGAAAAGATGGAAAGAACTCAAAATTTTCATATAGTTTTTACGAGCATGAAAAGATGGGAAAAATAATCTTGGTATTTTCATAAGATTAAATGAGTCATGAAAGGAAAACCAAAAGGAACTCAGCATTTTCATTGTTTAACGAGGACGAAAACAATGTTAAAAGGAGCTCAGTGCCTTTCAGATTTTAACGAGCATAAGAAGGTCACAAAGGAAGCTCATCCTAGAGGAATGAGTGGTATAAGTGTAGCAACTAGTTCTGGTATGATGGAACCACTCAAATCATAAAGAGGCAGAGAGGTTGTCAAATAAGACCACTCATCACAATGTTTCCTCCAAGAGAGGGTAAAACACCAAGTGAGAGAAAATGATAGTCCAAGAAGATGATGACAACAGTGATGAAAACAATACAAGGCCCGTCATGCAAAAGTAGGTGTTAAAATGCGACAATCGCAATGGATAAAGTTGTGGAATATTCTTGGGTTAAGGACAGAAAATGATGAAGAAGAGGACACGAGGCTCATATTCTAAGTCATCACGGGTTAGAAGGAGGGATTCTAGAAACATGATAATATCGAAATTGCATGAACACCAACATGGAACAATGTTTATAATCTAGTGCATCCATGATTATGTAGATTCTATTTCTAATCTACAATGTGCATAAAAGAGAGAGGCTAGTGTCGCAACTTGACGAGGTTAGACCTAAGGCACAATGGTGGCACTGACTGTCAATAATTAAATGGTGACAATGATATATTGCCTACCCCTATATGCCAGCTTAGCTTAGGCCCATTATTATAATGGGACCACAAAAATAACATTCTAAAAGGAAAACTTAGAAAACCTCCATTACTACTGCAAAAAGAGTTATTAGTAAAGTGACAACATTAAAAAATCCTTCAAACCCTAAAAGTAATTAAAAAGGGAATATTGACATAGAATACCCAAAAAATTATAAATTAAGGATATACCTCCTCTTTTTTCATTGTGAGAATTTTGAAGTGAAGAAAAGGAGAGAAGAAGAGAGTGATTCCCTAGTATGGTCACCAGATCTGTTACAGGAAAAATTGACCTGAGCTAGCATGCTACTTTTTTCCCAATAGATCATAAGATTATCTACCCAAATGTGTGTGATTGTGTAAGGAGATCCAAGGATCTAGCCTAGATCGAAGCAAAGATGAGTTGCCTTAATTTTATTAAAGAGTTAATTTTAAAATGGTGTTGATTACTCAATAGGGAAATGGCATGAAACTCATATGGTGTGATATGGGAGGCCCCCAAGATCTAAAAAAATGAAATGTGAGAAGAAAAAAGGAGAAAGCGCAGTAAACAAAACCACAAATAAACTTTTTATTAAAACAGAGAATAAATGTAAAAGCTACATTGCCGTGTACAATCTGTCCTTTTACAAAATATGACATGTTACTTATAGCCTTTTTTAGTTACAATACCACAGTAAATACCATGGGTGGGTAAATACCATGGGTGAATGAATACCATGGGTAGATGTCACTTACAATACCATAGGTGGTTGAATACCATGGGTAGATGCCACTTACAATACCATGGGTGAATTCCATGTGTGGATGAATACAATGGGTGGATGCCACTTACAATACCATGGGTAAATTCCATGTCTGGATGAATACCATGGGTATATAAATACCATGGGTGAATGAATACCATGGATAGATGCTACTTAAAATACCATGGGTGGATGCCATTTTTCATTTGGATCATTCCTCCCCCCTTAATTAGCAATGGTCCCCATTGCATGAAGTTCCCTCCTAAGAAGCCTTTGTTGAATATGAAGAGCCACTAAAAAGAAGAGTTTTGTGTGGTTAATCCATAACCGTGATAAACAAAGATCTGAGGATAGAGATACCTTGTAATGTTTGTGAGCAACTCTGATACTGATAGTGTGTGGACTAGGATATGGACTTCGATTAAGCGTGGGTTTGTGGATGACCCATAACCATGAAAAATGAAGATTCAAGGATAGATATACCTTGTAATGCTTGTGACCAACTATGATACTAACAATATGAGACCGAGAAAATGGAATTCAATGACAAGGGTTTTGTGTGCTTGACTCATAACCTTAGGCTTGTGGGTGACCCATAACCATTGTGCTTGTTAGTCTACTTGGTAAAATCATGGTGGCTTGTTTGGTAGATTCTCCTATCCAAAGAGATGTTGTAAAGGCTTCTTTCACATTATAGACGTCTTGATTTAACTTTGTTGATAACTTTTGTTACAGACGATGAAATCAAATTCCGTTAAAGACCCATTTTAGGTAATGAAGAGATATTTCCATTAATATAAGAAACTTGAACTTTGATGATGTGTGGAGTGAGAAGATGATTCCATAAACACATGGTACAATAGTCGCACAAAGTTCCAAACATGTGTAACTTCAATTGCTCATACCTCTCAAACCAGGAAATGAAATCAAATTCTGTAAAAAACCCTTTGAACTAACATAAAATAGTTTAAAATGAGTTTATTTTACCTTCTAAAATGATTTGTGGAGTTCGTATCACTTGCATGAAGTTTTATGAATATTGTTGCAAAACTTTGAAACTGGAATATGCTTCAAATGCTCATTCCCATGGAGTCGTTACCTGGATCTGATACCATTGATCCGGATCTTGGGGGGAAGCCCTCGAGATAATTGAAATTACAGAATAAAGGAGGAGAACACACAATAAACAAAACCACAAAGAAACATTTTATTAAAATAGAGAATAACTTTAAAAGCTACATTGTGATGGATAATATGTCATTTTACAAAATGTGACTTGTTACTTATAGTATTTTTTAGTTACAATACCACTGGTAAATTCCATGGGTGGGTAAATACCATGGGTGAATGAATATCATGGGTATATGTCACCTACAATACCATGGGTAATTACCATGGGTGGATGCCACTTACAATGCCATGGGTAAATTCCATGTGTGGATGAATACCATGGGCGGATAAATACCTTGGGTGAATGAATACCATGGATAGATTCTACTTACAATACCATGGGATAAATACCATGGTTTCATGCCACTTTCCATTCAAATAAAGTAAACCCCTAATGCATCTATATGAAAATACACTATTCACTTTTCAATTTGATGAAATCTAACTACATGAGGGTAAAGATTATTTTTCCTTTACAGCGAAAACAAAGTCTTGAAACACTCTCAATAAATTTTTATGAAATTCCCTAATTTTATAGTAACATAGACCCAAAAAAACAATCCAAACAAAATCACTCAAAGGAGGGAAAAAAGAAAAACCCCAAGAAAGAACACAAGACACTTAAAATCTCAAGGCTTGGGATTTCACAAACAAAATATCTCACAAACAATCAAAAGAAAGAAAATGAAGAGCAAGGACGATGAAAATCAAGATGGGTTCTAACTCAATGTATAAGAGAATAATGATCGACAAAAGGTCAAAACCTTAAACCTTTTTAAATTAGAAACTAGGGCCAAATTCCACCTTATGATAGCTCATATGATGGAGATGATTATTGCATTGGATTCCTCTTTCCTAGAGGTACAATTTTGATATAAATATCATCTCATTCAAACAAGACGAAATGGAATTTGAATTTATTCTTTCTCATGGACAAATTATCAAGGTCGACCTTAGTCAAATGTAGGCTCATGAATCCCAACGGATGTGTCTCCTCACCCTCAGCTAATTGTATATATAGGAGTGATCCTTCTCTCATTTGGACATCACTCATATCATCACATCATCTTCTCTATTCTCTCTCCTCTCTTGATTGGTTCATACACTCGAAGGCTTTCTCTTCTTCACACATGTGGATGGAAAGCAAATTTCAGGAGACCAAAATTTCTCTGAATAGAGAAATGTTGACCAATGTTGACTTGGGCACTTTGACCAAGCATTGACTTTTGTTTTGGGCCAAAATTTTGATCTTTTCAAGCCGCATTCTTTGGCACAAGATTTGAGGTGATTGGGGATTATTTGATGGTTTTTACCGTAGCATTGATTTCTTGGTTTGACCATGGAAATTACAGCAAGGTTTGTTTGGGTTGACCGAGCTATTTTGGGTTAACTTTGATCCTATTTAGAGGCCATAAATTTCTTCTATTGACCGAGTTTATTAGAGGATGATTTGGGGTAGCTTTGACCACCATTGACTTTATGGTTAGGGATGCATTAACTGCTGATTTGAATATTGTTTTGGCAGATGTTTTTCGGGCTTGTATTTATGATATTTGTACTCTCTCTTTCTCTCTCTATTGAACTATTGAAGAATAATAAGAATATTTTATCAAAGGGTTTCCCCACATTGAGGTTTGTCCTTGGCATCCACCAAATCTTGTGTCCTCTTGTCTTGGCTTGTCTTCTACACATCATTTTATGTTCTATCTTCATTTACTATCAATGTTTATAAGTTAATGTGATTTCTACTGGATATAATTGGAAATTGTCATTGGGTTGCTAAACTAACATTGAAGTAAATTGTGCTTAAGCTTGGAACATATCACTGTTGTGAAAAATTAATATGGTATCAAAGCTCAGGTGAAGACAAAGCCCAAGCAAGAGTGGAGCAAAGAAATCACTAAGGAAAGTTGTTGGACAAGTCCCAATGGCGACTACATCTTTCTTCAAATCTAAGGACAACGTTAAGGAAAAATATGACTATCATGCATGGAAGATGACTTTGGATTTGAATTTGGAAGAGAATGTTTCCATGGACTATGTCAATGGAAGAATAGAAGAGCCTCCTTCAAATGTAGCTATTGCTATAAAAAACAAGTACAAGAAAGGTGGGGTAAAAGCTAAGAACAATATTTTTTATTCCATTCATAAGCCTTTGGTTGCATATATTTTTGTTTGGAAACATCTAAGTAGATGTATGAAAAGCTAGTTAGGATGTTCAAAGTAAACAATTCAAATCAAATTCTCTTTCTCAAGAACAACTTGAAATGCATCAAGATGGATGGAGGAGAATCCATTCAATCCTACTTCATGAGGATTACCAAGATCAAGAATGATCTTGTATATATTGGTGAAGTCACTGGTGACCAGGAGCTCTTTCTTATTTCACTTGGGGGCCTTACAAGAGATTGGTATGTTTTCAACACTACCATTCTCAACAATGACAAGATTCTGGGATTTGATGAACTATTGGCCATATGCACTCAAGAAGAAATAAGGATGACGAAAAGTGATAAGCCCTCAAATGGAAACAATCCTACCTCCTTCTCCACTCAATGTTGTTCCAAGGAATCAAGGACAAGGGTTCAAGTATGGATTCAAAGAAGGAAGGAAAGGAAGATACTTCAATTGTAACAGGTTTGGCCACTTCACTAGAGAGCATCCTCAAAAGAAGGATACTCCAAGAGATGATGAAAAAAAACGAAAACTTAAAAGGAAATGGCAATCAAAAGAACAACAGGTTCAACAACAAAGGAAAATGGAATTCTCCCACTACTCGAAATAAGTCAAGAAACTCTAGGCATGATGAAGTTAATGTTGTAAATAAAAAAGAATTGTATCATATTTATGCCCTATCCACCACCTCTCCTCTGGATACCTTGGACCATTGGTTGATTAATAGTGGTGCCTCAAGGAACTTTAGTGTGTACAAAGAATTTCTCTCAAACTTGGTTGAAAAGTAGAAAAATATGGAGATTATACTTGGGGATAATTCCACTTATCTTGTGAAAGGAATTGGGACCGTTACTCTCTACTTAAATCAAGATCAAACTCTTCATTTGTAAGAAGTGTTATATGTACATGATCCGAAAAAGAAATTAGTTTCTATTTTTGCGATGGAAGATAATGGTTTTAAGGTGACATTTATTGATGGGAATGTTCATGTTTGGAAAATGAACCCAAGAGATGCATTCACTCTTGGATTTATGGTTGAAGGTCTCTATCAAGTTGGAGGAAGTCCATTGGAGCAATGACTTGTAATACTTCTCTTCAATCTGAATTATGGCACCAGAGATTCACTCACCTTCATTTCAAAGCCTTACCCAATGTAAGGAAGATGGTCACAGGGATGCCCAAATTCAAGTTAAATCATGAAGGTGCTTATCAACAATCTGAATCTAGAAAAAATACAAGGGAAGTTGGCTTCCAAGTTCGAGATGAAGGACCTAGGACTGATGCATTATTTTCTAGGGTTGGAGGTTTGGAAAAATTCAGGTGAGATTTTCCTTTCTCAAGGAAAATAATTGTGAATCTACATGAAATATGTGGGATGGTGGACTACAGGTTTGTGACTACTATGGTGGAACTCAACTTTAAGAAGTTATGTGGAAGTGTTGCTGGCCCGAATTTGCGTACTCTACCGAGTATCGTCAACTTGCAGGGACCTTGATGTTTCTGGTCAACTACCATCCTGACATATGCTTCGTTGTGAACAAGTTGAGTCAATATATTGTTGAGCCTCATCACATTCATTGGATCATTGCCAAGAATCTCTTGAGATATCTCCGGGGCATAATCCACTATCAACTAAAATACACTGTTGGGAATTTGAGGCTACATGGATATACAAATGTTGATTGGGTTAGGAGCATGGTGGATCACAAGATCACATCTAGGTGTTGCTTCTCTTTGGGGTCTACTTCTATATCTTGGATGAGAAGGAAGAATAAATCGGTTGCAGTAAGCACCATCGAGGCTGAATACATTGCTGCGAGGATGGCCTGTTGTGAAGTAGTTTGGTTGAGGAAGCTCTTCAGTGAGCTATTTGAGCATGTGATAGATACCACTATGATCTTCTGCGACAACTAGAGTGGGATTCCTCTATCAAAAAATCATGTGTTCCATGACAACTCCAAGCACATTGATATCAGCTACCACTTTATCTGGGATATGGTACAACAGGGAGAAATAAGGCTCCAACACATCAGGATGGATGAGTAGGTCACAAACATTCTTACAAAGAATTTGGGGAAGCTCAAATTCTTAACGTTCTGGGAGAGACTCGGGGTCATGGAACAACCCTCCTATGAGGGTTTTATATAAGTTGGACACAGAGCTATGGGATCTCCTAGGGGCTTGGGGTACTTCTTGGAGTTATGTGTGACCATAGGATGAGTGGTTCACCTTCCCCTAGTGTTTCTTTGGATACAGGGTGAGTGGTTCACCTTCCCATACCTCAACACATGCATGTAGGGTGAGTGGTCCACCTTCCCCTACGATTGACATATGCATAAGATAAGTGGTTCACCTTCTCCTATGGCATATGAGAAGGATGAGTGGTTCACCTTCTCTTGCTAATGCCCCAATATGCATCATATCCATGGATTCTGGGACTCATGGCAAGTACCTCTCATTTATCCAATGAGTTGAGAAAATATGGTTAGGGACTATATCACTATTGATGGATGCATCATGTATTGTCATACTCCCTCTAACTAGGATGCATGGTGTTCAACAACTTGATATGGGATCAAGAACTCATTTTAGTCAATGGAGAGTGGTATGATCTTATTAATCACTCTTGATCACTTCTTCTTCATTATTACTTCATGGTTCAGCATAACAGAGTAGAATAGAGCAGGGTAGTGATAATAGGGATGGTACAAGATGACAAGTTGGCATGATGATGACAGATGGATTGGTAGGTGGAATTCTCTCTAGTTGAGATGGAGTGTTAAAATTTGAAAATAGGACCAAATTAGACCTTAGGATAGCTCATATAATGGATATCATTATTTCATTGGATTCCTCTTTCTAAGAGGTATAATTTTGATATAAAGGTCATCTCATTATGACAAGAAGAAATGGAATTTTGAATTTATTCTTTCTCATGGACAAATTTTCAAGGTTGGCCTCAGTCAAATGTAGGCTCATGAAACCCAATGGATGTGTCTCCTCACCCTCAATGAATTTTATAAATAGGAGTGACCCTTCTCACATTTGTACATCACATCATCTTCTCTCTCCTCTCTTGATTGGTTCGTACACTTGGAGGCTCTCTCTTCTTCGCACATATGGGTGGAAGGTAGATTTGGGGACACTGAAATTTTTGTGATCAGGGTAGCATTGAACATCATTGACTTGGGCACTTTGACCAAGTGTTGACTTCTGTTTTGGTCCATAATTTTGATCTTTTTAGGCTACATTCTTTGGCATGAAATTCAAGGTGATTGGGGACTATTTGAATGTGTCAACTACAACATTGACTTTTTGGTTTGACCGCAGAAATTATAACAAGGTTTTCTTGGGTTGACCAAGTTGTTTTGGGTTGACTTTGACCCTCTTTGGAGGCCACAATTTTCTTATGTTGACCGAGCTGATTAGAGGATGATTTGGGGCAGCTTTGACCACTATTGACTTTCTAGTTAGGGTTGCATTCATTGTTGATTTGATTTTTGTTTTGGCATATCTATGTTGGACTTGTATTTATGATATTTGTACTCTCTCTCTCTCTCTCTCTTTGTTTAACTATTGAAGATAATAAGAAGATTTGATCAAATGGTTTCTCCACAATTGGGTTTGTCCCTGGCATCTGCCACATCTTGTGTCCTCTTATCTTGGTTTGTCTTCTACATATGATTTTATGTTCTATCTGCATTTATTGTCAATGTTTATAAGTTAATATGATTGCTATTAGATATAAATGGAAATTTGCATTGGGCTGCTAAAATAGCATTGAAGTATATGGTGCTTAAGCATAGAACATACCATTGTTATCTAAAACTAAAAAACCCTAACTCAAGGATAAGCTAACAAGGAACAAGAGTAAATAAAAAATTATAAATATGATTGAAGAGATAGATCTAAAATATTCACATAAACCTTTCTACTGATAATTTTCACATCCATAACAAATTGAGAATGAAAACACCACCAAATGCAAGTAAAAGAAAGAAAAACAAACACTTGAATTGGATGACCACTCACCAAATAGTAAGAAACCAAAACAAAACAAAATGCACCAATCAAATGCAAATTTGAAACTAGATATGATCTATGGGAAAAGTAAAAAAACATAATTGAAAAGAGAGATCTAATTCTTGAGGACAAAAACCCTAAAAACAAGCACAAAAAGGCTTCAATAAAATCCTAAATTTTGGATGATTTATGTTCCATCCTCACAATGAAGGAAAAAGGTCAGATTTGATAATATTATCAATTTCTAATGAAAATCATACACAGATCTAGAAGGGTTGAAATTGATTCAAGCAACCAAAGTTCAAAATCAAATAAGATAGGTTTAACTAGGAACATTACTACTCAAATAAAGATAAATTCAAGACAAAGAATTAGAACGAAAACAAAGTAATAATAAATCTGTAATTAGAAAGACTAGTAAAAAGGTAGATATAAAAGATCAAATCAAATTCTCTAAATGAGTCCCAAAAAAAAAAAAAAAAACCTAATTTTAGTGTGTTTTCACTCTGTTAGGACTAGCAACGCAATGAAATCATCGCTCTGAGTATAGATGACATTAAGCACCAAATAGAATCTTCATTCTATAAGTCCTTTTACGAAAATGATGATATGAAAAGTGAATATAATAAATAGATCTGAGTGAGATCTAGAAAAATTTAAGGATAACCAAAGAAGCAACAACCCAAAAAAGGTGGAAATCACTCAGAGATGGAAAACCAAGAAATAGAAAATTGAATAGGTGAAAAAGAGAATAGATCTAAAATATTTAGGGTCGTCTCACTAGTATTAGCTCCAGATCTGTTATGAAGAAATTTCACCTAAGCTAGTGGGCTACTTTTGTCCTAGTAGATCACAAAATGATCTACCCCGATGTGTGTGAACATGTAAAGAGATCTAAGTATCTAGCCCTAATTCCTTCCTGTAGGAGCAAGCACATTCTACACTCATACAAGATGCTTCAAAAGAAGGTTTGGAGGATAAGTACCAGTTTCCCTCACATGTTGGTATAGTCCATTGAGTCCAATGTAGAGAAAAGCCCACTTCCAATTAAATATCTCACTTCCTCTTGCAATAAGAAAGACCCTGCACACATACACCACTAAACAAACCTACAATATCCTTTCCTGAGGGCTTACTAGTGTAAAAACAATATGCACAAGTATAAAACATGATTCATATCATATATATAGAAAAGGAACATAGATCTATTAATCAAAAAATGGTAATAAAAATAATGCATCAATCAAATTAGACCTCTTCTCAAGTGAGCAACATAACCTCCTCCTCCAGGTATGATAAAACATCTCTAGTCACCGAGGCATAAGATCTCATATCCAAGGAAGTAATTTCTCTTAGTTTTTCTAAGATTCAAACATCACGAAACATTTGACCCTATAGAATCCCTAGAATAAACACGCCTAGAGGTCTTCCAAGGAGGATGAAATTAGACACTTAGGATGAAGAGAATTTAGGAAGCTTCTCTAATAATACACCCAAGCCAACTTGAAGACATGATCCTCTAAGTTGATCTCATAGGGAAAGAAAGACTCTAGAAGTTCATCCATCATCACTAGGATAGAATAGAGAAATGTAGTTGGTTTTTGCTAGGATAACAAGGATTCCTAGTGAAGACAAATATCTTCACCCTAATCAGAACTACATACCAATGAATATGCATAAAAATAGCTAGAAACAATAGCCATGCATAAAAAAAAAAGTCATTAGTATGAAGTCTCATGTATACTAACTCTGGGGAGGAAATTAGGTTGATAAAATTATGGTTGTCACTATCTATAAATCCCACAAAAATTGAGGGACTTGACATCTACTAATCAAGCACCAAGGTAAAAACACACCACACCGAAACATATATAGACTATGTACAAGAACCATGCAACTTGATGATTCATGCATGGTACATTTTTAGATAGATCCAATTGTGAGGCTCCAATAAAGGGTTTCCATGATAATCCACTAACTCCTATCCCCCTCATTTGAGAACACATTTGACAACATAAGGTCCATGATAAAGGGGCTTTAATTTTATTGCACCTAACTTGTCATTATCCTAATCATAGACCAGATCAAGATCCCCTTTCACAAAAAATGAGGTTGAACAAACTTGTCATATTGGGCTTTGATATGCTTCTTATGAGTCTCACTGGATATTGTAGCATAGCGATGTTGTTCATCAAGGTAGGCCAAATGAAGGATATTTCCTTCTTCATTGGAAGTGTCAGGTAATAGTTCCATAGTTAGCTTCAAATTCAGAATTTCACATTTTATTGGTAGTACAAACTCCACCCGATAAACCGGTTGGAAAGGAGTGAAGATAATGGCAGTGTTAACTCAGCTTCGGTAGACCCAAAACATGGAAAAGAGAATAAGATGAAATTTTGACTTATAGTTCACTACCATCATTTGGAGCATGGTTTTTGAGACATAATTCATGGCCTCCACTTTCCCGTTATCTTGGGAGTAATAGGGAGTTGAGTGTTCTTGATGAAAAGACAACTTGAAAGGTAATTTTGGTAGCATATGGTTGCTAAATAGAGAACTATGATTAATCACGATTGTTATCAGTACCACAAGCCTGGTAATAATGTGGTTGAACATGAATAATGTCATAGTGGCATCATCATTAGAGAAAGTAACCATAGCCTCAACATGCTTAGTAAAGTAGTCCACTACCATGGTGATGTAGTTATGCCCATTAACCGATGTTAGCTTACAGTGCATGAAATCAATCCCCCATTTTGTAAAGGGTTTGACAACAACCAAAGGTGAAGTGGAGAAATATGAGAACACACATTTTTAGTGAATAATTAATAGGGATGGAACTTTTGAATTTTTGTTATATAATATTTAAATATTGAGGGATAAAAGTATCTAGCATTGTAGGATTTTCTATGAAGTTTCAAACCCAGACAAATGACCACCAAATGCTCTAGCATGGCAATTATTAAATACTTTTTCAAAATCCTAATGAGTGAGGCATCGATGTAATACTCAATCAACTCCATGGTGATAAAGAGTGTCAAAATTAATAACATAATTTTTATTTCGATGGCTTATATGTCATTTTTCATCATAAGACAACCGAGATCAAATGCCTTGAGTTTGGAGATAAAGTAAGACATTTTAGTACCATGGGTGATATGAATTAATGAGAAATATGGATTCATATGGTAATGAGTTCTTTGCCATGGGTTCTTCATCAAATTGAGGTAAATCATAAATTAACTCAGTGAACGCCAATGATTTCTTGGAATTGGGAATAACAAAATCTAATTCTAAATCTTGAAGGATGACGATCCACTGAAAGTAATTTCCATCAATGATTTTTCAACAAAGCAAATGTTTCATGGGGTTGGAATAAATAATCATCATGTTATTTCACAAGATTATATAATGTCATAACCATTGGATAACATAGACAACTTCCAAATATAACCTTTTGATATGGGAATATGGTAAGTCAGGACTAATAAGGCCTTTGCTAAGATAGTTAGTAATGTGTTCATTGCACATCTCATATTTTTGGAAAAGAACCATACCAAAGTTTAATTCATAGGTTGTGTGATAGAGAAATAAGTCCCAAATAAAATAAATAGGGCTCAATAATGGGGTACCCAAGAGTGTTTGGCTCAAAGCATCAAAATATCTCAGAGCTTGGTCATCCCATACAAAAGGTACACCTTTCTTCAATAAATGCATAAAATCTTTCATGATATTGTCATAGAAAAAAATAAACCTATGTAAGAATTTATCCTCCCCTTATAACCATTAAAGCTAGAAGAGAGTATTTAGAGGCAGAAAATTGATGATAGCCTCGACCTTCTAAGGGTTAACTCTGATCCCATCCTTGGGTATGATAAATCCTAGTAATATCCTTGACACCACACAAAAGACACACTTGTGATGGTTCAAATTAATCTTATAATATTTGTAATGTATAAATACTTCCCTAATATGGGAAAGATGATTCTCACATCAAAGGGGTCGAGCAGTAAGGTTCTTGAGATAGACCTCGACAATGTGTTTGATGTTGTGAAAAGCGTAGGAAATGACCAGCTAGAAAGTGGCACCAACAATTTTAGGACCAAAAGGAAACTTATGATAAGAAAGAATTCCCCATGGGTAGGAAAAATCAGTCTTGTGTTGATATTATGATTTGATTTGCATTTGATTATAGCCAAAAAAATCCATCCATAATAAGAAGATAGGGCTTCCAACACAAGCATCAAGAATTTGATCAATGAAAGAGGTCGAATAATTATCATTTTTACATTGCAAATTAAGGTCCCTATAATCAACACAAACCCTAATATTCCCTTGTTTATTAGTGACAAAAACATTATTATAACCCCACTATATCAATAGTACCATATATATAAAACCATTTCCTAACAACTTTGGGACCTACACTTTGATGGAAACTACTTTAAGAGAGTTCATTGACCTAGTACTCTGCCTAACTAGATTTCCTCTTTCATACATATTAATATTGTGTTTGAAATTATGAGGGTTAATCTTAGTCAGTTCTTCATAAGACTGAGTGAAAACATTGCATAATTATCTTAAGATGGTGGTTTAAATTTCAATTTCTCGGGGTGTACAATATGAACCAATCATAATATTTTCCACAACACATGGTTTTGTAGCAATGTTGATGGGTATATTTTTTGATACGTTTTCCAAGTTCCCCTCCAATAATACATCATGAAACATGATGGGGGACTAGGACCACTCAGAAAATACAAAGGAATCCAAGATTTTAGATGAATTATATAAACTTTCTTCCCTAGCATAGAATAATGAACAATGATGCAATTCTTCCCAAGAATGATTGGTAATTTACATGAGCTCCATAACAACTTCATCAATAGTAAGAGAATCATCAAGGAAATCATGGGAAAGTAGATGATATCATAAAAGGATAATTATTGACTTCCTCTCTATAGGTTTCACCCAAACCAAAAATATCAGATGTCATTTGGATCATGTGTTAAGAAATGTTGACTAGAATTAGAGGAATTTACTCACCATATAGATATATTTCTGAAGAAGAAGGAACCAACCAAGGATTAGACGATTGATGGGATCCATTTGTGAGAGGAGATTATGTGCATAGGATAAATAGAAGTTTATGGAACATGGAGAAGGGATATAGGATAAACACCTATAAGTGACATGTTTTTAAACAATCCTACACCAAAAATATCATAAGCCATAAGGTTATCTCCAATAAATGGCACAATAGTACACATAGTGGTAAATTTGGTCATTAGCATATGGTAATCAAGATGATATATGGTGATGGTATTGCCTTAATGGGGAAAGTGAAGAATGTGAAAGAAAAATTACACAACAATAATCTTAGCATATAATCAGTTATGGCAAAGGAATAGGTTACAGTCTCGTGGGGCATCAACAACTTCTACATTTATGGTAAAGGTTTTTCCCCTAGATCGATGAAAAATGTTGGAAGAACACCTTGAGGCAGAAAATTATGACCATCGAAGGCATGAAGTGTAGTACTTGACTTAATGAGGGTTGGAGAACCAAGATATTTCTAGCATGATATTGCCATGATATAGGTGGAAGATCCCTCATCCACAAGAGTGTCGCACACATCTTGACTATGGATGTGCATCAAGATCTGAAAAGAAACCTAATGGGATAATATAAATCAATTGGAATCAACATAAAAAATCATCAAATTTAGTTTATTGGTTTCAAGCCCTCTAAGAGTAGTTACCAAGGCTTTGTGTTGAATAGGGTAGCTCTGTAGAACCTCCAAGGCATCCATGGCACATGGTGCTTGGGATATGTCCTCAATAATACTATGGTGTTGCGCAACCCTCACATTTGAATTATGTGTTGAATTTTTGAGAACACCCTTAAGGTTGTAAAACATTGGCTCCAAATGCTTATCTAATGTGAGAGGTTTGTTGGGCGTAGTGGGGATGATCGAGTCCTTAGAAGCAAAACTAAAATCTAGAGTCTCATAACATGTATCTCTTGTAGAAAATTTTACTTTCTCATTAAACATAAGAATAGGTGCCCAGCCTCTAAGAAATATTTTTCCTCCCACAATCTTGGTCAGAGGTGGAGGAGGTTGTGCAACCATGTGTTTTTGAGGTTGGGAAAGGAATGAATGTGTCAAAATAGCTAGTTGTTGAGTAGTTATCACTTGCATAATAAAGAGATGAATATCATACATTCTAAGCCACTCTTGAGTTGAATGATCCCCATTACAAATATTACAAGGGAATTTCACTTTTTTGTGCGACTCATTTATTTTATCACCCTAAATGGGTTGGGATTGTCTAGTCCCTTAAACAGGTTTAAAAGTGTTTTTCTACTTACTTTTCCTCCTCCTCACACTAGGTTCCTAATAATTATTAGGTTGTGTAGAATACACTATATGTATTTTAGTGGTTTGTTCAGGAGACATGGCTTGATGAGAGCCAAGAATAGTTGTTGGGGCTTGTGATGTAATGATTAGTTTCCCCAATTGAGTAGCTAATTGTCTTACAACATCAAAAGATATAGAACTAGTTACACTCAAAATGTGGTCCTTGTTTGGGTAGTTTTGGATTAGTCAAAGGATGAGGACCATTAGGAATAATATCATATAGAGTTCCTAACTACAAGTATATCAAGTCAAGATGTTGGGCACATAAAATGGACATATCCTTAGTAGGGTATTTTTTAAGGATTCATATTTTATCACTATGTATATCATTCTAAGTAACTATTCTTGTTTGAAAAACCATACACATAGAATATAGACAAATATTCAATAAAAAAACATGTAATTTACTATAAAATATGGTAATTTTTTGGTGAATATTGTCAATTTGTTATAGCTCCAAATCTCACCATTATGGTTTGTGATGCTACACCCATGGCCTAGGGCAACCCCTCCTTCCAG
>APFE030276130.1:0-39099 GCA_000404065.3 Pinus taeda | reverse complement strand
GTTAGTTCATTCCAAAGCATTCCTCCCCTAGCTTCGGCTTGGAATCCATATCAGGGGTTATCAACTCCGTACAATCCTTTTGGAGGAAACTTTGCAGGGTCTAGTGGATATATTATTGTAGAGCATGCCAAATTGCGTATAAACGAGATCAAGATATTGGGAATTACCAATTACTTGCTCTTCACTAACAACTCTTCCCTTAGAAACATCTTCAGTTATTGTCAGATTGTTTGAAAGAGGTCAAAAGTTTTATTTTGTTTTTGTAATGAATAGACAACTAAAAGTGAGTTATAAATGTATTCTCTAAGGCACTAAAGTTGTTAAAAGAATCTCATGGCAATTCAATATAACACTTAGCTTCCCTACCTATGAGATTTCTCTAGAAAAGACGTAACATATAGAATCATCATTTAAGGAGTTTTATGAACACCATAAATGATATGTCATAACATGAGTAGATAAATATTCTCCATTATTGCCATTAAATTTGGGAATTTCACTCAGTAAATTCGTAGGAATGACTGACCACCAAGGAGAGTGACAAATTGGATTATTTTTAAGTTGGGATAGATATGGAAGCTCAAGAGTTGCAACAAATGACAAATACCTATTAAATTTTTCCTGGGAAGGCATACCTTAAGAAGGAAGGTCAACCTATGGTGTAGGATACCCTAGGTATGACGAAATAGGCTAGGCCACTTGTATTTTCATTCCTAGGTATGAAGGGCTTTGTTAACCAGGATATTTATAACTAGGTTATCTAGGATAAGTATAACCATGATAATATTGAAATGACTATGTGCAAAGTTCCTAACCTTAATAAGACATATGTTACATAAGATTTTGAAAATCACTTGCAGATACCTTGGTATGGTTTCCCATAGGGATGTTGCAACATCCTTATATTATGTTTATTGGTTTTTTCTAGTGCCATTCCATGTACAAGTTGTTGTACTTACATTTGATGTTTGGACTGATCAAGCGGTGGGGTTTGTAAGGAAGCCTGAAGATGTTTGGTAGTTGGGATTTGAGACAAGCCAGATACTGGTGGGACATGTTACATTTGAGATGCAACCTTAGTAGGTTGACTTAATTGGTTTACAAATTGGGAAGATTGAGGTATAGGTTGGCAAGTAGGAACTTGAGGTGTAGCTGGAACATGTTGTGAAGTTGGTAATTGAGTTAAGGTCAAACTAGGTTACAAGCAATGTAGGGTGCCAAGCATTGGCAACCATTCATGGAAAGGGAGTACCAATAGGATGTTGAATCAAATATGTATGAGCACCAAATTGTTTCATTTGACTTATAAATGGGTACATTCCTTTATTATATTTCCTCCCTGGTTGTGGATAGGGAGTATACGGAGTTAACTTCACCCCAGGAGGAGGGTACCCAGTATAAGATGGAGGAGGTTGTTGTAAATGTCCCATTCCACTAACATTTGGACCATACTACTGCTAGAAATATGGTTGGGGCACAATATATGCAACAGGGTATGAGGCACTCATTACAGGATTTTTAGATGATATTCGAGATGAGGATGGATAAATAGAAGTCCATGGATTGGTTGTTGTGCTAGAAAAGGTTCCAGATAAGGACTAATAACCAGGTGGTACAAATGGACCGACATACAAATAGGTTTATGGCGAAGTCAAAAACATGGAGGTAGTTGTAACTTCGGTTGATTCACTCATTATAACAGATACAAGTTGAGAAACCATCATTGAATCGGTCATGGTTAAACTTCCCAAAGAAGTTGGCTAAGGGAAACTCAAAGGTGGGTTGAAATGAGGGGTACTTGGTGAAGGAGATTCTATTGGAGTATGAGGAGTAGGAAAAGGATGGGCTTGATAAATATGATTACCTCTTAAATGGATAGGAGAGGAGGGTCAAGAACCCTCTTGAGAAATCTCCTCAATACTCAAAATACTAGGTGGAACTTGTTCACCGTTGGGACTGATATATATATATATGTTGTTTTGGTTGGGTCAAAGGCAGAGGAAAAGAAAGAGAAGGCCTTGAAGTAATAGGTTGAGTTAATTGAGGCTCCTAAGGTTGTATAACCTCTAGATGTAATGTTTTTGCGTCCAAAAAATCAGGTTCAATGACCTCAGGTAGTAAAGTCTTAAGGTTTTTGGTTTCGATTGCCTAGGACTCATCAATAGTTAAAGATGTGATCTTGAGCTTAGTTCTTATAGGAAGAGAAGATTTTGGTCGATTAACTTCAGATGTAGCACCAAAAGGGGATGCTTCCAAAGCACTAGTTTTGGTAGTTTGCATCTCTTTGATCTTTTGACTATGTCCAAGTGTTGCCTCAAGAGGTAAAGGAGGAAATATTTGCATCCTATGTGAATGTCGAGGTTGTTTGGGTTTTTCTTCCATGATGGTTTAGTAAATTTTAGAAATTAACAACAAAAAATAAATAAAAAAGTGGTAGCTAAGAAAAAGGGTTTACCAAGCAACTATGAACTGCAATATACCACCTTGGAAAATCAAGTATTTACGTATGGGCAGGAAATCTCCCTGATTGTTTTGTTCCGTGTATCACAGTGTACAAGGCTATTGAATCGGTTACTATGGTGGGATATCAACCTAGTGGGGGCTTCCAAAATATACCTAGAGGTACGTGGAAGTATAGTTGGTAGTATTGTTGTCTAATGCATAATCGTTTGATGAGAGTATTCCCATATACTTATCATGTGTGGAGCACCATCTGATATACCCAAATTATGTGGAGAACAATCCTATACAATTACGTACATGGAACGAGATATCACCCTAAGAATGCGACACTGACAAAAAATGACAACTCCTATGTTTAAAGACACCAAAACATGTCTCTAGCATAAACCTCTAAATGTTTGCATTAATGTTCCAAATGCCCCTTAAGATTGATTTAGTAAAGCTTAACTTTTATCTTGAACTTGATTTCAATTTCAAGGCTCACCACGAGTTCACCTGAATTCCCTACAATGCAATCTAACATGATAATATGAACTCTTTACTCTTCGATGAAAGAATATTTATGAGAATAAATAAATTCAAACAATAATGCAACAAACAACACTTCCTAATCAAATTTCAAATGCAACTGCTTCAATTTACTAATTTCATTCAAAACCCTAAATGAAATTCAAAATATACAAAATGAGGAGATTTTTATTTTATTTCCTCTTAGTTCATAAATAAAATGAAAACTAAGATGCAACAAGATCACTGATAAAATAAATCACACAGAATATGACTGTAATATCAACTTCTTCAAGTCAATCAACTATCAATAAAAGGTTCACAAAAGACCTAATCGATAATCAAAATAAAAAACCAAAGAAAATTTTACCAAAGCCTAATAAAACAAAAAACAAACATTACGATGGATTTTCAGAGCTAAAGACAAACTGAGAAACAAAGAAAACTTTCTAAACTCAAGAAAAAAGAGGAGAAAGGCTAAGGAATGAAAATTTTTGCATCCTACAAGATCAGCGCAGGTGCATAACAGACACTAGTACACTGCAATGTAGGTATAGATAAGTAACAGGTGTGTTGAAGTAGTCTACCTCAAGATCAGGGAATGTGTTGGAGCCGTTTTGGTCAAAACATGACACGAAAAACTCAACCAATCTAAAAAATATGTTTTCCTAAGGTTAATCAATGTTTGAGTGAGTTAACTAAGGTTGCTTTAAGAGGTGTAAAAGATGTTAGGATCAAGGAAACCACTACGGGAAGAATTATTCCCCAGTATGGTCATCAATTTATTATATGAAATTTTCACGATTACAAACAAAGGTGAATTCCCTAGATCTAATGGCCTAATCTAGAACAACAGAAGAAAAAATAATTAATGTTTTCCTTAGAGATATTATAAAAATAGAAAGAAGCCTACCTAGAATCTATAGCAAGCCTTCCTTTCCTCCTTGCTTGAAAGCTCCAACTATAGCTCCAAGTGCGATAATTGGAACCTGTAGACATGACTAAAACAAGAAAAGGAACCACAATCCACATAGCATAATCTAAAATATATATTCATTGATTCATCATGGCATTGAAATACATGAGTGCAAACATAACACAATAAATATAGGAAAACAAGATGCTCTTTATATTAACAAATATAGGAGAGAGTTACAACCATAAATAGAATTTTGACTTTGTAGATGTCTCCCCAAGTTGACTTGTCCTTCCTTGTCACAAATCACACCTCAATATCAACCCTAATGCATGAATATGGTGACTCCTTTAGTCTCAAAGCAGCAACATGAAGGCATTATCAATCTCCAAAAGCCAACCTAGACATTATGGGAGGCAATAAATTTATAGGATGATTGTGGTAGTTTAGGAATTCTTATCCAATTATGAATCTAGGCTTGAGATCCACTTATGATGGGAGGATGAGATCAAGGGATAAGAGATAAGGTATCCAAGATAGGATTAGAAAGGAATTCAAGCTCTTTATCTGTGGTAAATAGTTAAAACTACCTTGGAAGCTTCTGGAAGAGGAAGCTTCAGAAATATTTTTTATTTTTCCCAAATTTCTAAAATCAGTGCACCTGTAGAAGGTAGAAACATGTGTTGACTAGCATTGGTGCTCAATTATACAACATGCATTGAGTGCAGGTGGTCACACATGTAAGGAGAGATAAGGCTAATAGCAGTGTTTTTGAGCTAATTGTCCCATAAACTCAGACATTTTGGAGAATTGATGCTTAGGGGTTTGTGAAGGGGCTATGACAAAGTGTTCCAGTATGTTGATTGATCCGGTTTGCACACCTATTGAGCATATGTGACAAAATTTCTTGTAACAATGATGGGGGGAATAATTTTGAAGTTGGGGATAAGAAAATTGAAGTTCGGTGATGGGGGAAACAAATTTGAAGCTTGGTGATGAAAGGAATAATTTTAAAGTTCATCGATGAGGAGAAGAATTTTGAAGTTCAACATTGGAGAGAATTCTCTATTTCACTGAAGTGCATTTTGTAGTTCAGTGATAATTTTTTTTTAGTCCATCATTATGATTTCATATTTTTGTGATGAGACCATTTTGTAGTTCGTTGAGTGCATTTTGTAGCATGGTGATGAATAAGAATTCTAAAGTATATCGATGGGAAAATTTTGAATCTTGTTAATGGAAAAATACTTTGATTTACTAATAGGAGATAAATTTTCGATTTTATTGATACACCATTTTTTTATGAGACAATTTTGAGGTTCAATGATGGAAGAAAATTATAGTTCATTGATAAGAGAAATATTTGGTTCACCAATGGGAGAATTCCTTAGTTCATTGATAGAAGAATTATTTAACTCATCAAGGGGGATGGCGACATAGTTATATTAGGATTTTATAGGTGGAGATTAGCGCCACATTACCAACCATTTGTTATTCCACATTAACAACCATATTATATTCCACATTAGCAATATAACGGTTAAACAACAACAAATGAACATGTCGATAAACAAAAACTTGTTTTGGCCATGACATGAGCATATTAAGTCTAAATTAGATGACATTTTTGGGTTAATTCCATAGTGTCAATGCCTACAAAAGTGCTAGCAAAAGTCGCTAACTAATTCTACTTCAATTATCTATAAATGGAAAATTAGTAACTTTTGAAGTGCATGGTTGTACATTTCGACATATAGTCTATTATTAATGAAAATTTTCTGGTAAGTCCAAAAAGTACACATGAAGATACCCAATTTGTATTTTGGACAATCTCTAAATGGTTTGGAATGTAAACATGAAAAAAAATCCAAAATCCACTATTCTGAAACATGCTTTTTCGAGATTTTTCATATTTTAATAGGAGGAAAAGGGACCTGAGATCACAAATATGGAAAAATTTATTTACTTGAAACTTAACCATCTCACCAATCTAGACAAATTTTCTTTGTTGAAGTTTTTCGAGAATTGCTTCATTGAGAGATAACCGATTTTGCTAAAAGCTCAAGTCTAGAAAATGCAAAAAGAGTAAAATTGACAATTGCAAATTAATACAAAATATTCTAGGATCATCGAATCACTAATATCGAAGTTGTTGTGTACTCAAATCTAGGAATAATATTTTCTGGTTTCTAGAAAATTTTCTTCTAATAGTGGTAGAAGTTAGCCTATAAGTATAATTTCAAAGTGAAAACAAACACACTTAGGTAGAAATGGAAAACTTTAGAAGGATGAATTTTAGCTCAAGATGAAGAATGGGTTATTAGTATAGTTGCTGGAAAATTTATTTAGAGAAGAATGTGTCTATGGGATTATAATCTAGTTTAGTGTGTCTATACTCTTCATGAATTGAGATGAACAATGACTTATAGATTAATTAATGATTTTTTTACAATAAGCATGATTTTTAATGGTTACATACACATTTTGCAGAATTAGGGGTAGAAGAAGAACAATCAAGATCAAATATTGTAAATTATAGAGACAAAAGATGCACAAATATCCTACAACCATGAGAGAGAAGGTAAATACCTACATGTTAGTTTGGGTAATGAGAAAACATATTCTAATATAGATACAAGTAGAGTGGAACAAATAGAGCAAGTAGAATTTATGAGAAGCATGAGAGTGGAAGTGAACAATTATATAACTAATAGTGAAGTAATAATAATAACTCAAGAGGAATAAAATCAAATAAATACTTAGCTTTTGAAAACTATAAATCAGTTAAAAAGGAAAATAAAAAATGCATTAGGTTCAAAAAATGAGGGAGAAGGCATTCCTTATGAAAGAAGGGATAATTATAGAATATATTGCCACTCTGTGGTAGTGTTTTTGTAGCTATGGGGTACCAAAAGACAACTTCTTAGCAGTTGGTTGTTCCTTGTGAATAAAAATAGATAATTGGTTGTTGTTAGTGGACAAACATGAGTAAACAAAGAATTGTAAATGGTGAAAACAATGCATACAAAAACATAAACTAAAAACTAAAATATAAACACAAACAATTCTTAATGAAGAAAACAAGTCAACAAAGTAATGGAAAAGGGATCCCTTTATTGATTGATGAATGTAGAATAGATACAATTGATGAATGTTAAACACTTGGAAAGAAATATTTGAGAAAGGGTGCTCAAAAATCCCCAATAAGGAGGTACCTTTCCTCAATCTTTTTGCAAGCTTCTCCTCTCTCTCAAAGAATTATGAAGACTCTCTTACTAGTGAAATCCTCTTCCACTAGAATGTTGGATTTCTAAGGAGCAATTTTTTTAGCATAACAATGCTCTACTTCTTCTTGTTTTTGGTTCTCCAATGGCATGTTTATATATAATTTTGAATTCCTCTTCCCTTTCTTGGTCCATTAATGAGAAAATGACTTATGAGTAGGACAAGAGGATCCCTTGGGGCTTCATATCTCTAGTTCAACTCAAAATCAATTATTGTTGACTGGTACATGTCAGGGAATCCCCTCTTCAAAGTGTGTGAAGTGATCTCAGACTGTTGATTCAAATTATTTTTCAATTGCATGACTATCGAAGGAAAATCTACATGGTTGCTAATTTTGGCTTTCGGACAGACTGCACAGATAAATTTTATAATTGAAACCTTTGGAGAAGTTTTGATTTTTGTCTTTCATGATGTTTCCAGCTGGAAAGTCTTCACTTGTACAGTTTACTGGATGACTTTGGGCATCATTTGTATTGTACAAATGTGTGTACCATTTTTCCATGTTAACAATTTCCCCCTAAAATATGAGGTTAGGAGAAAATGTATAGTCAAAATACATCTCATTTTTCTTTTCTGATTGAGAGTCTGATCATCTTGTTGAGAGAGAAAATAACTTGCTGGGGAGATGAGTAGGGAAAATCCTTGACTAAGGATAACATATAACCATGCTCTAAAGGAATGGTGATAGAAAATGTCTATACGAGTAGCCATGTCCCATGCTCATTATCATGACTAGTGACTAAGTATTACAATCATAAAGGAAATATTCTTTTCAAGTCAACATTGTAGTGGATGACATGATGATGGATGATGATGATAACTACTTATTCCCTCAAGGGCGTTTCTGATAAATAAAATAAATTAGGTTCCCCCATGCATCAAACTTGAAGCATTGTTGAGTGAGGTGCTCATGGATGCTTGGGTCTTCAAATCTCGGTACCTTCCATGCATTAAAATGTAGGCACTGCTAAACGAGGTGCTAAGTGATGCATGGGTCTTCGACTAAATGAGAGAATTGAAATGGTCACCACGTACGATACTATCCTGACATGAAAAACTTATGCTAGTGTCGAATATTAGAGAGATCGATGACATCTAGGTGATAGTGATTCTCACTATGCCACCCGAGGATGTCCCTTAAGGGGGGAGCACTCAAGGTACTGCTTCAATCTTGGATGATGGGTGTTGAAGTCGATAGGAAAGAAGCACCAACCACCCAAATGTTGATTCAGGGAATCAAGATGGATAAAGATGACTTTAATATGTTGAGTCAACCAACTATGATAATGAAAGCTATCGGAATGAATGGATACAGAAAATTGCTCGAGGTTGGAGTTGTAATGCAAGTGGAGACATTCAAAACAATTCTTCTGGGGGAATGTCCCTAAATCAGTAGGACATCCATGGTAGGTATAAGTAAGTTTTGACTGGCATAATGGATGTTAAATGAATGGTGTGGTGGTAATCAAGCTCCAACCAAGGGTGACTAGGGACTGTCATTGGGTACAAGACATGAAAATGTGGGCGGGAGCCTTTTTCCTAAAAAAAATTGTACACTTGCCAAAAGAATGTAAAAGTGGTTTGGGATGTACAAACACAGAGATGGATTCCCCGGGAAAAAGGTGGTCTGCGTAATGATGCGGGTGTGAATTTTTTATGAGGGCAGGGGCCCCATTGATTGGTCTCAGTGTGTGGGTGATGAGGTGGATATAATGACGCAAATGGACTATTGCAAAATGGGTGGATGTTAGGTCAAGTGTAGCATGCATGGTGCATGCGGTTCAATCCATTTGTGATCAATAATGTCACCCTAGGAGTAGGGGAGGTAAGAAAGATGCAAAGAAGAGAAGTATTAGGTTGATATTCAATACATGTGCATAAAATGACTCCCTGACCTCGGGGAATGGACATAGACAACAATAGTATGACTGGGACTATGAACTGGGGTGATCCATGAAGGTGGGGCTCTATCGACTGTCGTGGACGTTTACCATGTGCAAGTGGAAGGTGATGGTAAGCGTGGTCAAGATGGTGAACCCCACAACTTATTTAAAAGAAATGATGGAAGGATTTGTCAGGCTTTGCAGGAAGCATATCATATTGAGTGGAGAATGATACCTTAACTATTGATGGCCACTATGGGAATGATTTTACTGAGAAGATGTTGATAACATGCAACTTCAAAAGCTAATACCCCAAGTGAAACCATCTGTGTATAACAATATGTGAATTGAAAAACAAGATGTAACAAAAACACAGTAATGTGCACATGAAGGGTTCTCTAAAAGGGTGGTGCTGACGTCACTTTTACCTAACAGGGAAGGCATTAGGCCATGCATCAATGTGGTGCTCCACTAGTGTAAGACTAATTCTTGTCATCTCTAAGTAAGACCATGAAAATATGTCCCTATATTCTTGAAACAAGGCTTTGTATGAGGCCACCTCCTCTGGGGGAGCATGTTGCCCCCACCGAGATCTCTTCGACAACACCAGGTTTGTTTGAAATATCAACCTTAACAATATGTGAGATATTTGACATGTTCCCCTCCTTGAATGCATCTGGTGATGGGATGGGGTTTTTAAACCAATATACCTGTCTTGGAGGCAGGAAATCCTTTAATTCTACTGTGCAAATGTCATGGCTTGGTGCATTAATAGGCACAAATTCCTTATCAGGTAGAAAGAATGAATGGTGATGTATGGCATCCCATGGATATTTAGGTTCTGTCATGGCTTCTAGAATATATTTGTCTAAGTGAAAAATATTATCTAATGTCTAATTGGGTTTTATGAGGCCATGAGGGTGGATTTCAAGCCAAGTTTTTCTAGTAGAAAAGTAAGAAAATGATTCAGTGGTTGAATCTGTAGAACCGAGTGAAGTTGACAATGTGCGGATGAGATGGGTCTGCATAGTCGGTGGTGGTTCCACAATTGTGGTGGTTTTAGCAGTCTCGAAACGAAAAAATTATGAGAAGACAGTGTGAGTGAGGGTTTTTATGGAAGAGGAAATGAATCGTATATGATGTTGCATGTTGTCAATGTTAGGTGGTGGTAGAATATCTAAAATGGAAGATTGATGGTGAGTGGGAGGAAGTTCTCATGATAATGTTGGCATCCTAGGAGCCAATGTATCTTCTTCCATGTGAGGTTGTTGTTTGAGGATTTAGTGAACATCTAGATACTGAATCCTAAGTTGTCCAAATTTCATAACATAGAACATATCTCAGAATGATGAGAGTCGTTGGTGGAAATATTGCAAGCAAAAATAGTGCTAACATGATAAATGGTGTGGGTGTCAACATATCCCATAGTGCGAGATGATGACGCATGGTTAGTGTCATGAGATGGGGCAGTCCTGTGTGTTGGCAACCTTCGGATCTTAGTATCAGCCTAATGTGTGCCCCCAACATTAGTTTTTCTCAATGTCGCTCTTGTTGCTCGAAAACATGGAAGGTATTGTTAATTCCGTGAATGATGTGCTTGGGATCAGATGTGGCAATCATTGTGTGAGTGTCTACCTTGATTTGAGTGAGTACTTTGAAGACTATGGACCAACAAGAAAAGGACGTCTCTAATCTTGCTAAATTCCCAGCATTGATTGACCAAATGGTCGGGTCTATCGCATATGGTGAATGTGGGGAGGTCTTGACAATACTTCCTGAGGTTGTTTTTCCATCCTTCTTGATCTGTATTCAAACAAGAATGCAACAAATTACAGAGATAACCATAAACACAAAGATGCAGTGGAAATAATGCTTCATTTCATTAATATAAAACACTGAAATATGCTTACAAACAGAAATGGAAATAAACCAGCTAAGGTGATGGTAGCTTATCTTTGAGAAGAGATGTGGCAGATACATGCCTCTGAACTATGTTACAATGAGGCTCGAAGGCCTATTTATTGTTGAGAAACAATGGAAAACCCTAAACATCCAAAAACCTAACCCTAGAAGATGAAACGCCAAACTCTGGACCCCGTTTGGGTAAATTGGTAAATTAACTTCTTGGGGTCGTAACTTTGGCATACGATCTTCATTTGACACGCACAATATCTCGTTAGAAAGATCTATCTGAGAACTATAACTTTGGGAAGAGAGACATTAGCCCATGGACCCATGTTGCTCCCAGTTTTCCCAAAAAATGTTGTTTAGGGCCTCAAAACAGCTCCGGAAGTTCAGGACCCGAAAAACTGCTAAAAATAGTAAACTGTGCTACAATTAAGGA
This sequence comes from Pinus taeda, assembly GCA_000404065.3. Lineage (NCBI taxonomy): Eukaryota > Viridiplantae > Streptophyta > Pinopsida > Pinales > Pinaceae > Pinus > Pinus taeda. The sequence goes on along the minus strand of APFE030276130.1, from coordinate 27,701 downwards.
AACTGAAAAGCTGAAAGAAACGATGGTGGGGGTCCAAGTGGTCTTGGAGGGTTGCCACCAATATCCACCTGGATCATTCCTCCCCCCCTTAGGAAGCAATGGTCCCCATTGCGTTGAGTTCCTACATGAGATGAGGAAACTTCTGCTGAACTTGGTCCCTAGTGAGCCACTTGCCCTGGTGAAGGAGTTGGCCTGCTTTGACAACTCAATACAGTTGGACATTCTACTAGCGAGTGTGCTTGCTCTGTGTGTCCATGATCCGACCAGTTGCAGCTTGTTCCATGCAATCTAAATTTAACTCTGTGGGTGTGAGCTGTTCTGCAATGTCGGATGTGTCTAGTAATGATGGAAAGTATGGCCGAAGGCGGTCCACATTGAAAACTGGGTGCAAGCCAAGGAATGGGGGAATGTTGAGCTCAATTGCATTGTCTCCCATAGCCTTGCTGATGGTGTAAGGACCATATCAGAGTGGTTTGAGTTTCCAATAGGCTCCGGTAAGGCATTCCTTTTGCAAATGTAACCAGACTTTGTTGCCCACCTGAAACTTGTGTGGCACCCAATGTTGATCGTGTCACTGCTTGTACTTGGAATTTGATTTCTCCATAATTTCATGGACCTACTGGTGAATATGTTGGATGTGCTCAATGAAGTTATTTTCCTTATCTGTTTCGGACTGGACATGAGTCGAATCTGCATGTGTAGCTGCAAATGGCATGGCCACATCAATGGGACATAGTGGTTGGAACCCCAAGCCCGCCTGAAAAGGGTTGTGGAAGTTGAGCTATGGAGAGCCCGTTTATAGATGTGCTTAACATAGGGGAGGATCTCATCCTATGTGCATGGATGCTTTGAGTTGTACATGCGCAAAATGTGTACGATCATCCTGTTGACAACCTCTGTCTGGCCATCACTTTAAGAATGGAAGGCTATGGACTTAGTGAGTTTGGTGTCCAACATCGACCAGAGACTAGACCAAAATGTACTAAGGAACCTACTGTCCCGATCTGAGATGATAGACTGTGGGATCCCAAAGTGTACCCATACTCATTCAAAGAAGAGTTTAGCAGTGGCTTCTGCTATGATATTCTTCTTGCAGACCACCATAATGGACATCTTCGAGAACCTATCGATGACCACAAAAACACAGTTGTTTCCATGCTTAGTGGAAGGAAAGCCTAACATGTAATCCATGGAGATGGATTCCCAAGGTCAACTCAGGGTAAGAAGCTGGGTATAGAGGCCTTGCTTCTTGATGCTCGGTTTGGCAATGGTGCAGGTAGTGCATGATCTGATGTACTTCCCGACACCCTGTCGAAGATTCGACCAATAGAAATACTTCTCTAATACTGCCACCATTTTCTTGACCCCAAAATGCCCTACGGCCTAACTGCAGTGTGCTTCCCAAATCATCTTGGCACGCTCACTTGAAGGAACACAAATGTGACCCAGGTGGCATAACAGGGCATCCTCGAGGTGAAAATCTAGAACATGCTGACCCTCTAAGAGTGTCTGGTATGTGTGGCCCAATTTTGGGTCGCTTTTGTAGAGAAGTGGCTAATCAAAAGTCTCGTGTCCACAAGAGTTGAGCGCAGTGGTTAATGCCATGATTGGTGGTCGACTGAGGCAATCTGCAACATTATTGGTGCTACCCTTCTTGTACTTGATATTCAAATGGAACTATTGTAGGCATGTGGACCACTTCTGATGGCAATCATTCTACAATTTCCCTTGGGTCTGTATGAACTATAGGAGTCGGTGGTCTATGTGGATGACTGTTTCCTTCCCCAAAATGTATTGCTTCCATTGTCGGCAGGCCTGCACAATGGAATACATCTCTTTGTCATAAGTGGGATACTTCCAGATTGTGTCTAAAAGTGTCTCACTATGATATGCCACTGGCTGCCCATGTTGAGTAAGGACAGTCCCAATAGCATAGTCAGAGGCATCTATCTCGACCTCAAACAATTGTTGCAAGTCTAGTAATGCGAGCATTGGTGCCAAGCAGAGGCGATCTTTCAACTTTGTGAATGCCTTCTGTTGAGATTCAGACCAAAATAATTTTGCTTTCGCTCCTCCCTTTGTGACTTGACTCAATGGCCAAGTGATATGAGAAAATCCCAACACGAACCTGCTGTAGAAGTTGGCAAGACTTAGAAATTTGCAGAGCTCTGTTAGAGTGGTTTGAGATGACCAATCCCGAATGACTTGGACCTTGGATGGATCCACATGCATCCCCTGTTCATCAATAATGTATCCCGGATACTGAACCTGAGTCATGCCAAAAGTGCATTTCTCCAAATTGGAACATAACTTGTGTTGCCGCAATGTTTGGAGAACCTATCAGATGTGGTGGAGGTGCTCTTCCCAACTCTAGCTGAAGATCAGGATGTCATCCAAGTATACCACTACAAATGAGTTGGTGAATTGCCACAGGATGTCATCCATTAGCCTCATGAAGGTTGCAAAAGCATTCGTCAATCTAAAAGGCATAACCAACCATTCGAAAAGGCCCTCCTTGGCTTTGAAGGCAGTCTTCCACACATCGGAGGGTTCGATTGGTACCTTGTGATATCCTAACTTCAAATCAATCTTGCTGAAATATTTCGCCCCTTTCAGTTGGTCCAGGAGGTCATCAATCCGTGGGATCAGCTACCTATTACAGACAGTGATCTTTTTCAACACTCGATATTCAATACAGAGTTTCCAAGTCCCATCCTTCTTCTGTACCAACACAATTAGGCTCCCACAGGGCGATGAACTTGGACGGATGTGACGTTTCTACAGCAGCTCCTGAATTTGCCTCTTGATTTCATCATTCTCCAGAACAGAGCACCGATAGATTGGCCCATTGGGAAGTGATGCACCTGGGGTCAGATCGATGGAGTGCTTGACCTGACAATGTAGAGGAACCCCTACGGGGGAGGTGAAGATGTCCTCATACTCCTTCATGACCTTGTCCATCTATAGTTGTCATATGGAGGAGCCCTGCTTGGATGTCATCGCCATCATCTTCTTCTTTCCTTGAGGGCGTATCATCAAGAAAACAAATTTCCCAGTTTTGGAAATGAGATTACTACATTGTTTTGCAGTCGCCAAAGAGATGGCAGTAGGCAGTGCTACCTCCGGTATCCTGTACAACTTATTTCCCAAAGTAACAATAACAACATGGGGCCTTGATCCATACATAGCATGTCGCTTCCACAAGTATGGTTTTCCTAATAATACATCACAAACTTCAAGGGGAGCAATGTCACACAATACCTCATCCGTGAAGGGCTTGATGTTGTAGGGAAAGCGACATTACTGGCTCACGCAAAGATCCTTCCTTGGTGAAGCCACCCAATGGTGTACAGTTATGGATGTGTTGTGGTCGAGAAGCCTAGCTGCTTCACAACCTCTACCTAAATGAGGTTATTTTGGCTTCTGCTATCGACAATGAACTGTAGTGAGGAGCCCTTTACCCACATCTAGGAGTGGAAGAGACTCTCCTCCTCCTCTAGATCTTCGGGTTCCTCCTTTTGGATCTTCGTGGTGGCAACAGTGGAATTGGGCTTCGCATTGATAATCTGCTTCCCTTTGTCATTCCCCATGTCAGGCTCTGACTCAGAGTTAGAACATGCATATGATTCTGAAACCTTTAGCTCAGCCACCAGTGACTACTTGGCCCGACACTCACTTGTGTTGTGAGTGGAGCTCTTATGGAACTCACACCACTTTCCCGTGTCCTTTTTCGACTTCGTGGTGTTGTTCCTTGCTTGCAGATTTGGTGGGTTGTCTTGGGCCACCCCGCCTTAGCTTTGTCCTTTGTTCTATGGTTTAGGGGCACCTTTCCCTTGCTTCAAATTCACAGATCCAAACTCTTGCTTCTTCTATTTAAACTTTTGCTCGACCTTGACGACATATCGGTATGATGTGCCGAGCGAGGAGATGTTCAGGAATTCTATTTCTTCCTGGATGTACTTGTGAAGGCAGCCCCGGTATTTGAGTATCAAATGCTGCTCTGAATCCTTGATACCTAAGTTTGTGTGAAGGGTATGGAAAATATTGGTAAACTCTAGCACGTCTTTCTCCCTTCCTTGTTGCAACGTGGTCCACTTTATGTATTGATCCTCATAGCTTCCGACAAGTTAGTACTACTCCTTGATGGCATCTCGGAATGAATTCCAAGTGGGTGCGGCTAAAAATAGTGAGCCTGTACTTTCATCCTTCTACTCGTAGTAGGTTTCCCACCAGTCCTTGATGTGGGGGGCTACTTTGAGAAGAGCGAATATAATCTTTTCCCGACTAGAAAAAATCATGAATAGAAAAATAACCCTCTAGTAGATTTAACCATTTATCAACAGAATCTGCATCTATCTGACACTCGAATATGGGGATTTCAAAATTAACTTGTACCTTAAATGGTGTGGCGTTTCCAGAGTAGCTGTTGGAAGCCGATGCATCACCCCTGGGTAGCTACTGAAGGATCTGGGAAAAGTTGTCCATCATCGCGTTCCTTTGTCACTTGAGAGCTTCTTTGAGCAAGATTTTGATAGGATCTCTTGTCCCCTCATCTTTTTTTTCATCCGCCATGGGAGGCTGTCGGGATTTGCGAGGCTGGTCTTGCAAAGGTTCGACCAGTTCAAGCCCTAACTCCTTATATCCCGACCTCGTTGGGGACATTCAAAGAAAAACAGAGAAAAAGCAGACTGCTCTGATACCACTGATCTGGATTTAAACAAGAACACAACAAATTACAGAGATAACCATAACCACAAAGATGTAGCAGAAATAATGCTTCATTTCATTAATGTAAAATACTGAAATATGCTTACAAACAGAAATGGAAATAAAACAGCTAGGGAAATGGTAGCTTATCTCTGAAAAGAGATGTGGTGGCTACATGCCTCTGAACTGTGTTACAATGAGGCTCAAAGGCCTATTTATTGTTTAGAAACAATGGAAAACCATAAACATCCAAAAACCTAACCCTAGAAGATGAAACGCCAAACTATGGGCCCCATTTGGGTAAATTGGTACATCAACTTCCCAGGGTCGTAACTTTGGCATACAATCTCTATTTGATGCGCACAATATCTCATTAGAAAGATCTATCCAAGAACTACAACATTGGGACCAATGTTGCTCCCATTTTTCCCAAAAAAAACATCGTTTAGGGCCTCAAAATGGCTCCAGAAATTCAGGACCCAAAAAACTGCTAAAAATAGTAAACTGTGCTACAATTAAAGAAATTGAAAAGCTAAAAGAAACAATCATGGGGGTCCAAGTGGACTTGGCGGGTGGCCACCAAAATCCACCTAGGTCACTTCTAGATCTTGACCGAGGGTAGTGGGTAACATGGTGATGGGTGCCTCGATCAACTGAATGCAGTGATTTTTCCTCGAAAATGCATAATATGGTCTTATTTCCTTTGTCCCTTACTGGTGTGGTGTTATCTGGGGATTGGATATTTGTTTGGACAAATGTTGAGCTATCAACAATGAATTAGCACATAAAAACCAATGTTTCTTGGAACTTGGGAAGAGTTGGGGAAATATAAGTATGATGGTTTCACGTAAAAATGTGGCAACTATGACATTTGCACCTAGGTTTGTTGCTAGGGACAACTTGGGGGGTCGGGTACCATTTTTTAAGTGCCCGTAACTTAGGACATTGGTTAACAAGAGGTTTTGGTTCATCACATAAGGCGCAAGTGGAGGTAGGTTGAGGCGTCACTAATTATGGTTGCCTCCTTGTATGCTAGGAGGTTGCATGGACATGGGTGTGAGAGGAATATAAGCATGAAGCTTCTTCCTCAAAAACACAAAATATGGTTTTGGATCCATCATCTACCACTGGCGTGGTAGGTAATGATGGAGCCATGGTGTTGGCCTGAGTGAGTGCACTCAATTCATCTCGATATCGAGGGATTTCGGGGAAATGATGAGTGTAATGCTCGTACTCCGCACATATAGTGCATGCATGGTTAGTGCGCAATGCCTTATTATTTTCTGGTGTGGCCTTCTCTCAACCATGTGGAGGTGGGGTCACTGGCACTTTTGGGGCATGTAAAAGAGCTTTTAACTCTTCTAACACAGGGAACATGTTGGTAGGGTTCCCAACTACTTCACACAAAGCACAAGGTGGAGGTAACCTAGATGAGGAAGTGATTGAGGCCTCCCCCTTCTTAATGTTTTTCTTATACCTCTTGCTGGCACTCGATGGTGTCCATGCAGGCATTCCTCTCTTTTGGGTGGTTTCCTGAGGAGGGGCTTCAAGAATGATGCATGTCGAGGTGATACCTGGGTTTGCCAACATGGCCTAAGGGGCCATATACCAAATTAGTATCATGATAGCTATGTTTGGAAGCATGATTGTTTCCATGACTTAGTGTGAGACAAAACCAGGTGGAGGGTATAAGAAGGGTGTTTGGGTGATATTATATGGTAGGAACGTAGAATCAATAGTTGTAGCACTAGTAATATATGGAACTAGTTTCTAACTCTGGGGGTTGTTTGATGAACTAATCATGCACATCGGGGCTCCTGTGGTTGTAGTAATGGCATTCAATAAAGGTGGGTCTCTAGGGTATGTACCGAGGAGAGTGGATAGTTTAATTTTTCCAGGTCTGAATTTAGTAAAGGTTGTGATCAACTAAGGGGAAGATCCTATGAAAGGTAGCACACCATTAGGGGAGGTTAATGTCTTATTCTCATAGTATGTGAGTTGATCAACTGTAATAATTTTCCCATTGTGAGGGAACATCATTATACTGAATATAGAAGTTGCCACTACATTCATTGCATACATGTAACTTCGGCCAGGAAAGATATTGTAATCCAATTATGCATCCATGACTTCTATGTCAATGAACATAATTTTATCGGCGAATTGCACCGGCACGTCTTGGAATAGGCTTACAGGGGTTGAAGGGTGCCGTCATATGCTCTAAGGGTGATGTCAGATGATTTGATTTTATGACATCCAAGTTTTTACCAAACTGTTTTAGACATAATACATGTGGATTCTCCCTCATCAACTATGCAGTGATGGATGTTGATGTTACAAGTTGTGACTAGAATTTGGAAGGCGGCTATCGATGGAAGTCATGGGGAAACATTATCCAAGTCGAAAGCCATTAAATGAGAATCCGAAGGGCAAATTTCACCTAATGTGGAAAGTAAGGCTTTTTGTTGGGTTGGGCATGTTTGCAGACTTCCAATGCTAACATAGCTAATGGATATTGGGCTAAGTAATCGACTATGTTGTAATTGTAAGCAACCTTTCAGTTATGTCATGTTTGTCGTAAAGGCCCTTTGACCATTTTCAAGATGGGTTCTATAGGATTTCGATGGATTATCAAAGTTCCTATAGGTGTTGTAGTGGTCACGATAGATGGGTTGGTTTTTGGTGGAGTTCTATAGTCTCGGTCCTGCGCCTGCAGGAGAATGTCTTCCCCTGCCATGTAAATGTCTCAACTTGAGGTATTTTTGGAACTTCCTCCAGGAGGATTTTGATGTTGTTGCTGTGAGGTTTCATGTTGAGTATTTACCATTCCCTAATGGGGGAAGGGATTCTACATTACTGTAGGTTGTTGGTTCCTCCCCCCCCACCCTAGTATCTTTCATCCTTTTCAACTATGGGAGTTGATGATAGTGATGGGTGTAATGACCATATTCCCTGCAAATGGAACAAGAATGATTAGTCTTTATAATGGTGTTATTGTTTTTCCTCTATGGGTTATTATTGGATTGTCCCTGGTTTGGACTTCAGTTGAGATTGCCCTTAGCTGGTGCCCGCAGAGGCTGTTTCTGATTGTTTCCCCCTTGGCCAAGCTCCCCCTTTGGCTTTTTCTTTCCTTTTTTATTAGCAACATTAGGTTGGTTAGTTGTGTTTAGTTTTTCAGATGATTGTTTTTATTGAGGGAGATAAGGTTGTACTAAATTAACCCTTGTATTAGCCAGTGCTAGTGGGTTATTTTGTTGGGGTGTTTGGAAAGGGAAATATTGATTCCCTTGTCCTTGACTGGCATATGTGTTCTAGGAAGTGGAAATTGTGTCTGCATTCCTAGGGGGGTATTTATTTCCCTATATGGGAGGATATGAGCCACCCTGTGTTAGAGGGTATTGGCCACCCTGTGTAGGTATTGTAGAATATAGTCATTTTTCTACATCTTGATATTTCAAAGTTTATCCTTGAGTGCTAGCTTCTTGTGGTCACTACTATTCTAGAACAAATATGTCAGTGCCTACCACATTGCATAAGGATTTTCTTTCCCATGGAGATTGGTGAAAATGTGATCCCGTACTCCCTCCAATATTATTTTCCTCACCTTGGCTACATCTTTTTTCCACTGAGCATGGTTTTGGGCGTCAGATTTTTGTGGTTTTGTAACATCTGTCTTGATGTATTCTAGAAATCCATTGTCATCCAATACCACCTCCATGTGATCCTTCCATGCAACAAAATTAGAGGTTCCTTCCAAGGCATACTCTAGCCTTAGTCCATTAAATGCCATCTTCTCAGCTCTAAAGAGACCCTGCTACACTAAACTCCAAATTTGAACCTCCTAAGAAAAAATTTTGAAATTCCTGCTCTAATGTGATTCCATCTCTAAAACCATGTAGAAATTATGGTGTACATTTTCATTTGCTTATGAAGTTTTAATCAAAATAACAAGATACAAACCTACCCTACTGCTCTGTGGACATTAATTCACAATTTAGAACAAAAATCTCAAACATGAAATAAGAAATAACATGCATGCAAATAATGTTTTTCCTCGGGAAAGTAATCTGTGAAAAACCCCAATTACTGCTTTCATTAATCTAATGAATAAAGTTGCATTACAAATGCTTTGCTCAACTGAGCACAACTTGCAAGTGCATAACCTATCTCTCTTCTCACTAAGAAGCTCTGACCCAGACTTAGTCAATTTTTGCCTCTGCTTGAGCCCCTATTTCCTTTCTTAATTCCTTGAGAAATTAGGCCCCTATAATTTATGAAATTCCTCAAATTGAATGTGCAATTCCTCATGATTGATCATCCAAGTGCATCCAACACTTCTACACTCAATACTAGTTTACAACTAACGTTACACTACTTTGGAATCTCCACCACAATTGGGGAAATCGAATTCTCTACACGCACTAGCTATTTTGGGTTGATTGATTAGTTAACTAGATGATCACTGAGTTTGGCTGAATTCCCACTACACAACTGACCCTCCACTAGTTCCTCCAACAGTTGGAGCTAGTTTAACTGAAAACAACTTGAGATAATTGAACTTGATTGCTACAAATTAGCAATCACACATGCATAACTAAAATCTAACTCCTCCAACTTGAATTTACTAAGTAAGATAGGTGACACAATACATGTCACACAATTTAACTTCATCCAAGTTGTTTTTCTAATGTGGAAATTCGAATTTTCCCAATTTAATCAAGGAAAAATCAAATTGAGAATTTATTGTTGCATTTTTCAACAGAATGTGCAGCTTATTATACTGATGGATTGCGTAGTCATTGTGAACAGTGATTATGCAAGCCTTACTTTCAGGGGTTGCACAATATCTATGTAACCTTGCATCAAAAGAAGTGCATTTATGAATTCTTCGAGGTGTTGGGGCCTAAATCTACCTCAGGCTGAGAAAGGCAGGTCTATGGTAACATCAAACCACACTTAACCTGGTAGCTAGCCCTACCAGGTCGAGAGAGGGCTCTCTCCTTGTCAATCTCAGGAAAATACAACAATTGAGGCTTGAGATAACTGATGTAAAGGCTAATTTTAGGCTAGGTATATGCTCAAAGGAGTTTGATTGAGCTTTATGTAGGTTTGCTGGATCAAAAGTGAAAGGCAGTTTTGGGTCCGAGGAATGAACTTAGCCTTGCAGAGATTTCTGTGGGGCAAGGTAGGAAAATGCTTTAGTACTTTCAAATAAGTGAAATGGAGAGTTTTAAGACTGGTGAGGAGTTGGAGAGGGCATGAAAGTATCAAGGATCCTCTTCAAACAGTAGAAAACATGAAAAGCTAAACAAACCCTAAGGTAGAGCACTGCAACATCAATGATTTCCACCTTTATACTTGATCCATTTAGTTAAGCTGAAAAGAGAGAGATTATGGCACACATAAACATATGATAACTTGAATTACAGAAGGAGAAACAATACTAAATCACCTTGCCACAAGAATCCCACAAAATGCTGCAAACCCTGGTCTATTTCCTTGCAAAACTACAAAGATGAATGTACAATGATGCTCAAAGCTTTCACAAGAGTCCAACCTTCTGCCAAATTCCAACCCCTACACTATGAAATTCATAAAATATACACATTTTCTCATCCTTGTACTAAGGGAATTGAGCTCAACCATTTTCTTCAAAATAGAATCAATTACATAAAACTTGGACCAAATTTCTGAAAATAGGTGTTGAAGATGAACTCGTATCTCCTAAACCATAACACCTGTTACAAAACTGAAAGAGGTTTTTGTATATAAGGTCATGCTAGAGAAAAAAGTCTATCAGATTTTGGAAATTCGTCTCCATTTGCTCTTAATATGTGCCACAAAATCATCTCTAAAATAGAAAATCATTAAAAATTTAAATCTGTGAAAATGAGTTGTAAAGATATAGTCACATATCCCAATTCATGACACCTGTGAATAAACTGAAAGAGGTTTTTGTTATATGGCTCATGGTTAACAAAACCCTCCTTGGTTTTTTCAAAATTACTTTACATATGTTGTAAAATGGCACCGCACTAAAATGACTAAAAAAAAAAAAAAAAAAAAATATGAAAAAATTTCTTTGTTTTAATGTAGGCTCCAAATATCACCATATATCTCCCACATAGTAGCACCTGTGCATAACTTGAAGGATATTTTTGTTATTTGGTATGTAATGAACAAAAACCTCTTTCAATTTTGAAAAATTCCTTACCATTATTTCAGAAACTGATTTTGTACTAAACTTGTCATTGTGTGCAGCAACTAACCTCAAAACATGCATAACCAAGAATCACTCATTCATTTTGATCATATCTTCTAATCCAGAAACTAGTTATGGGAGTGTGATATACCGTTGGAAAGATTTTTCTAAGCTTCTTCGGATGGATAAATTCGTGACATGCTTTGTGCTAAATATCATGTGGAAAACATCTAACCAAACCATACATAGTAAGAGCTCATGTTGATCCCTGGTGACAGGCTGCGAAGACTGGAACTAACATCGGCTCCATTGGGGATGGAAGCTCCTTGGAGGTGTCAAGAACACCATAGACCAAGTGCATCATCCATTGGGCAATACGGTCAAATAACTTCAAACCTAAAATAACGCATACCAATCCAAAAACATATACATACTGCAACCTGTACATAAAGAAATACCAAAAACTAAAATGTTGCCTTAGGCAGCTTATTTATGTACAAGCCTAACCTACTTTGCTGTAAAATTGAAGACCAAGTAACGCTATAACGCCAGATCAACCAATCAAGTAACTGTGACAAGGATGCTACTTGGAAGTGCTCGAACCAGGATACAACTGGAAAGGCTAGTAGCCATACATGCACATAATGAATATTGTTGTGTAAAAGGCAATCTGATCTATCATTCAAACTAAAAAAAAATTCCATCTACACTGCAATAGGATCGAAGAAACCAGACTCTATTTTCTGCCCTAACTCCTCAACGCAGACCTCCAACTGCAAACTGTCAATGCAAACATCCACGGGCAACGCTATTGTCTCTTCTTTTGAAAGAGGGAGAGTTTCCAATGACTTTTTGGGATCTCGGAATTCATATGATTGGATCTGATCATTTAAACACTAAATCTCCTTCTCAAATTTTTCAACAACTAACTCAAAGAAACCAGTTTTGGCTTTAGGAGGAAACTTCGGAGATCTCAAAAATTGAAGCACGGTAATGAAAAATGCTTCATCAATTTCAATATCCACTAACTGATCTCTAACTTCTTTTAAAACTTCACAAAACACAGGGTTTTCCACATACCCTACCATTTTATTTTAGTGCATGAATGGATCAGTGAGCACTGGAATCTCTGGATTGAGTTGGAGTCGCCAGGTGAATGTTTCAGCCTTCATATGTGTCTGACTGTTGTCCACCATCAGCAATCAGATCTGCAACTTGAATGATCTTTCAAGGAGAAGATCTGTCACCTCTTCCCCAGTTTAATGTACTGGGGCAATTTGCAAGTCATATGTTCAGTTCATAAACTAGACCGGAGATTGACTGAAGTAGCATTCATCTACTTATACACTAGCAAAGCAAGTGCAGTTCGAAGGCTACCTAGCTAACTTCAGGCTCCGTCTGTAGTTTATAAAGCAAAGAACACTAACAAACAAATAAAATTTGCTTCCCGAGTATGGTCGCCACTATGTTAGGACCTAAATCTACCTTAGGCTAAGAAAGGCAGGTCTAGGGTAACATCAAACCACGCTTAACCTGGTAGCTAGCCCTACCAGGTCGGGAGAGGGCTCTCTCCTTGTTAATCTCAAGAAAATATAGCAATTGAGGCTTGAGATGTCTGATGTAAAGACCAATTTTAGGCTAAGTATATGCTCAGAGGAGTTTGATTGAGTTTTATGTAGGTTTGTTGGATCAAAAGTGAAAGGTAGTTTTGGGTATGGGGAATGAACTCAATCTTGCAGAGATTTCTATGGGGCGAGGTAGGCAAATGCTTTAGTACTTTGAAATAAGTGAAATGGAGAGTTTTAAGACTGGTGAGGAGTTGGAGAGGGGATGAAAGTATCAGGGATCCTCTTCAAACAGTAGAAAACATGAAAAGATAAACAAACCCTAAGGTAGAGCACTGCAACATCAATGATTTCCACCTTTATACTTGATTCATTTAATTAAGCTGAAAAGAGAGAGATAATGGAATACATAAACATATGATAACTTGAATTACATAAGGAGAAACAATACTAAATCACCTTGCCACAAGAATCCCACAAAATGCTGCAAACCCTGGTCTATTTCCTTGCCAAACTACAAAGATGAATGTACAATGATGCTCAAAGCTTTCACAAGAGTCCAACCCCTACACTATGAAATTCATAAAATATATACATTTTCTCATCCTTGTACTAAGGGAATTGAACTCAACCATTTTCTTCAAAACATAATTAGTTACATAAAACTTGGACCGAATTTCTGAAAATAGGTGTTGAAGATGAACTCATATCTCCTAAACCATAGCACCTGTTACAAAAATGAAAGAGGTTTTTGTAGATAAGGTCATTCTAGAGAAAAATTTCTATCATATTTTGGAAATTTTTTTCCATTTTCTCGTAATATGTGCCACAAAATCATCTCCAAAACAGAAAATCATTAAAAATTTAAATCTGTGAAAATGAGCTGTAAAGATCTAGTCACATATCCCAATTCATGACACCTGTGAATAAACTAAAAGAGGTTTTTGTGATATGGCTCGTGGTTAACAAACACCTCCTTGGGTTTTGAAAAATTACTTTCCATCTGTTGTAAAATGGCATCTGTTTTAAAAAATATGAAAACATTGCTTTGTTTTAGTGTAGGCTCCAAATATCACTGTATAGCTCCCACATATTAGCACCTGTGCATAAACTGAAGGAGGTTTTTTTTATTTGGTATGTGATGAACAAAAACCTTGTTCACTTTCGAAAAATGCCTTACCATTATTTCATAAACTGATTTTGTACTAAACTTGTCATTGTGTGCAGCAACTGACCTCAAAACATGCATAACCAAGAATCACTCATTCATTTTGATCATATCTTCTAATCCAGAAACTGATTACGGGAGTGTGATATACTGTTGGAAATATTTTTCTGAGCTTCTTCTGATGGATACATTTGTGACATGTTTTGTGCTGAATATCATGTGCAAAACATCTCACCAAACTAAACATAGTAAGAGCTCATGTTGATCCATGGTGACAGGCTGTGAAGACTGGAACTAACACGAGGAATGAGCATGTATGAGAAAGTGACTTTGACATTTAGAATATGTGAAGAATACTTAAACACTTCGCAAACATTACCCATCCATGAAGTGACAAACATTAACCATCCATGAAGTGACCATGGAACGATAGATTGTAAGATCCTCGATGAGCTCCAAATTCAACCGTATGAAAAATTTTGGAGGATGTTGACTACAACGTCAATAGTAGTTACCTCATGTATATGAAAATTCCATCATCTGAAGTATTCCAAAGAAAATGTTATAGCGAAAATTCCAATATGAATCATTTGAAACTAATTTAGAACCATTCATAAACCCTAATTTCCATAAGTTATTTCTTAAAAATCATAGTGAACTAGAATATAAAACTTTTTTAATATGTAGGCTAAGATGTTTTCTAAATCTTCTCAAAATTTCATCATCTGAATCTTCCCAAAAAAGTAATTATACTTAAAATTCTAGAATCACTTATTTGAAACTAATTTTTAGGACCATTCACAAACCCTAAATTCTAGAAAGAATATCTACAAAAGTACAATAAAATAGAAACTAAAATTTGTACCACATGTACCTTGATATGGTTTTTCAATATGCTAAAAATTTCATGCTCTGAATCTTTCTAGAAAATGAATTATTGCAAAAATTACAAGATCGCTTGTTTGAAACTAATTTTGGGAGCATTCACAAACCCTAACTTCCACATGGTGTATCTTTGAAAGTATAATGAACCAAAGTGCACGAATTTTACTAGATGTATCTTGATATGTCTTCCTTATCTTCTAAACATTTCACATTTTGAAACATTCCCAAAAAAAATTTAGTGAAAATGTTGAGATAACTTATTTGAAGCAACAAAGCCTTAGGATCATAGCTCTGATACCAAATTTTATGAACCATGTAACTTAAAAATGAAAAAAGCTAAAAATTATAGTCCACTTTAAGGGGGGAACCTGTTTTTATAGTGAATACAATGTATAAGAAAATATTTGATGATCCTAAGGCTATGTCTCCTTAGTGTGTGTGTGTGTGTGTGTGTGTGTGTGTGTGTGTGTGTGTGTCCCAAATTGTCATATGATACTAGATATCAACATTTGATATTATATGTTGACATGTAATGAATCAATATGCTTTGGGTTCAACTACAAAAGCACAAAAAAATGGCATTCCAATCTTGAAATAGATGTTGATCACTATCAAGTAAATAAACTCCATCCTATCTAAGCCAACCAAGGATTTAAATCTCTTTTTAATTTATGATGGTGGTGCTAGAATGAGTTTATCAGGGGATAGGTATTTGAATTTCTTTTAAGGAATTTCACTTGTAAGCATTTTGAATTGCTCTCTTAGAGTTTCAATCCCATCAAAATATTTTCTTATCCTTAAACTTCTCTATGGATGTAACCCAATTGGATCCATCCCTGTCCAACTCATCTGGTCCAATAGTAAGGAACAATAAAGGTGTTAAATAACGACAAATTATAACAATTATTAAATATTTAGGCTCGAATAACCTACTCTATTAAAGCAAATGGATCTATTTTTTGCCATTTTATTATATAAATCTGGGTTTTCATTTTTGTAGGGAATTATGTGGGGGAAGACACACAAATAATATAATATCAACAAATTATATGTAGCATGTCTAATGTTTTCATAGTGTTTAAAATTGAAGTAGCTACAATAGAAAATTTTCATCATAATAACAA
Source organism: Pinus taeda (assembly GCA_000404065.3). NCBI lineage: Eukaryota > Viridiplantae > Streptophyta > Pinopsida > Pinales > Pinaceae > Pinus > Pinus taeda. The sequence continues at coordinate 12,050 of APFE030276130.1, read as the reverse complement.
GCTTGGAAAGGGAGGCTTTGGAACCACATTCATGGTGACGTAATTTAAGAAATATTATATTATACTAGCTTCAAAAGTGTTAAATTATAGTAATTGGCACCCTTCCAGTTGGATCTATTTAAATATCTTGGCACTCAACCTACTATAAAGTCAATGCCCCCCAACTAGGTGATTACATGAATGAAAATTAGGGGCATCAGAAAACAATACGAAAAAGATAACATAGGTGTATTACCTCTAGCACTAGCTAATATCACACATCAAATCATTCTCAACACATATACCTTATCTTATCCAATCGAATGAATTTCAGAGTGCTACTTTTCTTTTGTACATTTAAGAATGGGGATTTTATTTTTTGGTAGTGTGTTTATATGAATATGATAAGATGGAATTCACCGCATCCATTGGGGTAGAGAACCAAGACTCATCATCATTTTAGTAATATCAAGCAAAACAATATTCTCATACCTCTTGGTTAGAGTCTTTGTGTCATCTGTTATTTAATCTTATTTCACTAAGTGACAAGAGGAGATAGCTCCAATCACTATACATGTAACATCCCCCAACTCCCTAGCTAGGGTGATGCCACTCACATAGCTACTGATATTGTAATTAGCACAACACAAATATAACATAACCATAATATCATAACAACATGCATAATAACCATAAAAAAACATAAAAAATGATGGGGAACTCATTTGAAAAAATATGTTGAATAGTTGCAAATATTAGAGACATCATCTAACCATATATCATACTACTCCAATTCTCTAAACAATAAGTCACCCTCCAGCTAGGTCCATCACTCCACAATTCCAATGGCTACCAATTCTAGGTGTATTTTCAGTACCAGATATGAATAGGGAAAAGATACCAAACCCTATCAGCCTTCAACCAGCAGGTTCACATTCTCCATTAGCTCCACACCCAAGTAGTGCACCCCTTTCTCTACCCTCACAATCCCTTGGGTTGCTCCACTACCTTCAGGGTGTCTAACTCATTTGGTCAAGGATGTCTCAAGGCGTTGTGGCTTCTAAGAGTTCCTACTTCCTTCAAGGGTCTCCAAGCACCCTCCAAGGCCATATAGGGACACCTGTCCCTACACTTCTCCCTTCATGGATCCAATATTCCTAGAGGTATACCACGGAGAAGTGTGCCCATACCTAGACCCGCTTAGGTCCTTTGGATATAATATCTAGGAATGCTCTAGCTCTCCCAAGAATGAGGCCTACAACAATTCCATGGTAGACTCTAATGGAATCAGAAGTGGAATGTGTCCTATTTCCTTCCCTTTTCCTTTTATTTATAGTTTAAGATTATAATGGATTAATATAAAGTTAATTTTAGAAATATTATATCATTAGGTTAGGAACCATGTTTGATTTGTGCCACCTCACCTTTCTCTTTTGGTGGAGTCCTAGCCCCCCCTACTCTTTTCGTTCCCTGGCCTGCAATTCTGGTGTCCTTTAATAATACACATGAGTTTATATATTATATTTGCTAGGCTCATTGGCCTTTTGTCACACATGCTCTTTAGCTTGATCACACATGTTCCTTGGTCTTAAAACATATTAGTACACTAGCCCATCAGTCTAACACATTTGTACACAAAGTGGCACACACATCTTAATAAAACTCAACTCATTACCTAAGTATTAAATGCACGTATTCATTACAATTCATAGATTAATATGGAGGGTATTACAATACAGGTGTTGGAATTTCTCTACATCTAAGGGGATCTCTTCAGAATCATCTTCATTTTCTTCTAGTACACACCACAATTGATTTGTTATGCTCATGTGGGAAAAAATTAGTTCTAAAAGAACCAAATAAGGAGATCCTTTGGATGAGATTGTTAAGGCATATGTCAAAGTGATTAGTGACCTAATGGGGAAGACAAAGCACACAATATTTTCATATTATGATCTCTAGATGATACTAATATTCTACTAAGGTTACATGAAGATGTCTATAGTAACAAAACCATCCTCAATAATGGTGAATTCTAGAGCATGCTTGACCATAGAGTGAAAGCACCAACACCCAAGAATTGAAGAGTCAATGAATTTCACTAACCAAAAATGAACCCCCTTCACTAGTTTACATTCCTTCATTGTACCTCCTTGGAAGGTCTATTGAATAATCTATAAATAGCACTAAAAAGTCCAAGTTCAACTAAAATAATCCTTGAACATGCGTTGTTTGTCCTATTGTCAATATGTTGAGGCCTCATATTTCTGCTGCTCCAACATGCGGGATAACCACCCGATCCAGACCTTAAGACAACTCCTTTTCCATTTAAAGTGGCGGCTCCAATTGGGGATGATGGGACCAGTTTCCCAGAATGGGTTTTAAAATCAGAGTGGGTGGTTTTCGAGTGATTACAATAGAATAATGATAACTAAATGACCTAGCCTATCATGTAAATCTCTAGCTAGCTTAATCTAATATAAACCTGGGTATTTCTGTATAATATGTGATCTATAAAGATATCTACTTGACATGTGATAATAAAGATCAATCACATATAAAACAGAGATGATAATGTGTAGAGATAATTTCCTTGACTAAATAGTTAGTCAAAGAAATGTATAAACTATATCGCATATATGATGATTTATATATGAAAATAAAAAATCAGCTAGGCATCATACAATAGTGCAATTAACGCTTAACAGAAAGAACATATCTCATATATAATTCATGAAAATAAAGTGTTGTCACTAATTAAATAGAAATCGAACTAATCATCAAAGTATAAGTACCATATATGTGAAGTCCTGCTCATTTGACTAATGACATAGATCGACTCCTTTCCTCAAATCAAATTATCTTACAAGTATACAATAGTGCATCAACAAAGGAAAGTAGTCTGATATTTAAAAGAAATGATCATGTTCCATAATTTCACTAAAGAATTCACAAAATTACAAAAGTGCATTCTTTGCAAATGTTTTTTATAAAATTTTGGACCCTTCTCTAAATGCATGAGAAGGGTATAAATATTATTCTAACTAATGTTCAAAATAGATTATATAAAATTTGAGGAGGTTTCAAACAACCTTCCTCCTAACTAGTTAACTAACTCTAAAAATAAAAAGTGACTTAATGAGCAGATGATGATTTAGTGTTTGCCAGCTTGTCTTTCAAATCACATATACCAGCCATCGGTTTGACTCGAGGAGGTGCCCCAAACTATGTTCTGACTTGTCCTGCGAAAATTGCATCTGTGAGAGGTGGAAACATCCACTGAGTTGAATGGGGTGAATAGTTAAGGGTCATGATTTGAATGTGTGACTTGACGAGGTATTGCCAATATGACTCCCAATCAGTCTTTGCTAACTTTGTGATTGCTTCCCTTTGTATTTCCACTCTTTCCTTCCATATTTTATGCAAGTCATTTAAATCGGGAAGTTCTTTCAGGTTGCCTTCCTTCACCAGGTTGGTGGCAAACAAAGTGTGGTTCACTGCTGTTACTATGTTTTTTGACACCGTGGCCACTCTTGCCACTGCTAGTTCAGCTTGTTTCATCCTCGCATCCCAATCCATGAAAAGAATGTCCTTGTGTGTCTCCTTGGTCTCAGGTGGATTAGCCGTAGGGGCTTCAATAGGGGACCAATACCATACCATGTGGGTTCATATTGGGGGATATATATTGAGGAAAAAATGGCATAATATATTGGGGGATATGTAGCGGGTAAAGGGTTTTTATATTGACAGGTATAAAAAATGGAGCTCAAAGTTAATGAGAAAATATAAAGGGGTGTTAAAAATGTTAATGAAAAATAGATACCAACAATATCCAGTGAAATTGGGGGGTTTTTAATTGGGAAGGTGTATTGTGTTCATATTGGTAGGGGGTTAAATAATCTGATTTTTAGAGGCATTTTCCAATATGTAGTCAAATTAAGGGTATTTTTTAATGTGCCATGAATTCACACAATATGTTATAGGTTCAATGAGTGAAGCCCCTGTGAGATTAGCCTTCCTCTCCTCTTCTGTTTCTTTCCACTCAATGAACTCTGAGATTCTTGTGTTTAGATCAATAAACTCAATTCTCTGGTCAATCGCTTTATCCGTTAGCTGGTCACTAGTGATCAAATAAGGAGCGATATGTAACATCTTTTGGCAAAATTGTTCTTGTTGTTTTAACAGGAGGGAATTTGGTTCTAGCACCTCTTTGATGAATTCCTCGACAATAGGAACATCCTTATATTTCTCCATGGCTTGCTGCAAGTCTTGGAGTTACATGTTTTTGGCTTATATGTCTGCTTCAAGGCTTATCTTCAACACCTTCATGCTCTGTTGCAATTGCGCTAGCTGCTCAGCGGCCTGCATGTTCAAACTTGCCTTCTCTATTTCGAGCTGTTGCTCAAGCTGTGCAATCTTCTCTTCCTTTTCCTTCAACAAAATAAATATCTCAGTAGCTTTTTCCATGGTGGCTGTTGCATACGCCCTTGTAAACTGTGACAATATGATCAAGTTTTCAGCTGGGTTGGAAGGGGTGTCTTTCCAGATTATGTCCATCTGCTCATTCCCAAGTGGGAGCTCCGGTGTTTCTATCCTTCTCCTTTTCCTTTGTCTCCTTACTACAGCGTTGTCCAGCGGGTTATAGAACATATCAAGACGAGGGATTTCAGTCACCTTTAAGACAATTTTTGATGTGGGCATAGCGGGAATGATTTTAGTCTCCTAAGATGTCGTCGCTTTCTCATCCATCAGTTCAGACTCTGTGTTTTTCTGAACATGCAAAGGAGTTTGATACTCCATAGTTTCATGGGCATATTTGTCTTGGGAGTGTCTTGTAGTCTCTTATTGAATTAATCCCACTCCTACTCCAAGCTGTTGTTTTTTATCTCAAAACTGATATCTTTAGGTGGGGTGCCCATACCTTTCTTTTCAGCTTACTTCCTGCTGGATTTTGTTGTACTTTCAGTGTCTTGGGCCTTCCCTATATATAGTGCTTTCCCTGTATCCACCTGAGACTCTATGTAAGAATTAGGTCCCTCGTTGTTGACAGTCACACTGAGCGTAGGCTTGTCCTCAATTTTTAACAAATGAAGCAGAATTATTTCAAGCCTTTTGTTTATAAACTCCTGAAAGCTTTCAAAATATTCAGGACTCAGATTTGTCCTTGCCCATTTGAACGATTGTTTGAAGGCTTTAGCTGAATGTAAAAGGTCTTCAAAATCATTAGCCTCATGGTTATTAGGCTTGATCTTTACTACAGTAGTGATGTTATATGCTATCGTGTATAGATCAAATTTCCTTTTTGGCAAAGTATGGAGCCTGAGGCTTTCTAGGCTTACTGACTCCTTGATTGCATGGTTAAAATTTGCTAATGAAAAGGAACTACACCTAATAGGAAAATATGGCCATAATAACTTCTTGCTTTCTTTCAAGACTTTGATCAAGCCTTTTCCCACAGTTTGGAGGGCTATTTCTCTTGCTGATAATTTATCAAAGACATACAAAGGGAGGACATGTTAGTTTGTTGTACTACCAAAAACCTTGATGTATGTAAACCATTATTCAACAAAATACTTGCCGACTGCGAGAAGGTCTGTAACGGCTTCTTTGGAAAACTTGGGGGTTTTCTTATTGAAAATTAATTGATGCAATGGCAAAATAAAAGCATGGCATATTTTATAAAAATGGGGTATATAATGGGATTCCCAAATTTGTTTATGGTTGAAATGGATAGGGTAGGGGTCGTACAAGGTCCATTTCCAACCCATGATTAGAAATCTAGTGCAGAAATAGATGGAATCCATGATGTAGGCACTGAAATAGAATGGAGGAAGGTTCTCTGGAGAGGAGGATCACTTCTGTTGATATTCGGTGATCACAGTGGCTAGGTTATCATATATGATGGTGTCCTAATTCATAATGTGGGAATTGACATAGGCATCAATCAAAGGGATCCATTCTATGGAAAAATTAGCATTATTAGGTAACTCGTATAGTCTACATAACATAGTAGCTGCATAGTTGTAGGGGTTTGCTAAAGAGGCTACAGGGTACATACCCATTTTATCAAATTTGAACTTGTTCTCTAGTACCCTCCAACCCTGGATCATCTTGAAAGGTTTTTTGTTCTTCTTTACGAAGTTGGCCACATATGATTTATCATATATGTCTTGAGGGTCAGGTATATGGTACATTTGCTTCAGGTCTTCTACTTTGAATGACCCCATGAGTTCCATTCTCGAGTTCCTAAATTGCCTATCTTCAATAGTGAGGTTTTCCACCACCCACCTAATCATATCATTGTATGGGAGGACTTTTGCTCTCGCTCCTATTTTGTGAAGGAAAGAACAGGCAACATCCTTGAATTGGAGTCCCGAAGGTTTTATTGAGTCAGTCGTCGCTTTTGTGACAATAATCTTGGCAAGATCATCCTCAGGACTATTGTATATGACCTCCCAAGTTGTTTCCCCCCCATTAGCGTTGCAGACCGTATCAAAGAATATAGGAGACATTTATGATAGCTCGAACTCTGTAATGCTCTACTTTTTCTGTTTCTGCATCACTTTCCACAATGACATGTCTTTTGTAGCTTGCCTGAAATGGAAGAGATATATTCAGTGCAGACAATATAGGGCAATTAAGGTTGAAAACTATTTGAAATGAATTTGAATCATGCGAGGATTTCGAATGAGATATTCAGCGTTAACTAGCCATAACTTGAAACATCAATACGTCTTCTTGGGCCGGTAAACATTAATTACCCTGTCAAACCATTTATTATTATATTAAAACATAGTTACTTCCCATGTTTGGTGCTTTATTCGCGCATCGCAGATTTTTAAACAATGTCATATAGAGTTTCATGTTTATAATGTGAAATGCAATTGCGAATATCGCAATATCGCATTTCGCAAATCATTAAAGGATGACACAATGGCAAGGCTTATTTATTTGCGACTCCTGCGAAATGCGATTGCAAATTGTTAAGGCATTTTGATCGGAATGTCACAACGTGGGGGTTGATCGCATATCGCAATTTCTTTAAGGTGTTTATGATTATCACATGGAAAAATGTGATTTGCGATTTGCGATGAGGATCCTAAACTTGGGTTGTTTTCTAAGAGTTTACAAGGAAATTTCTTAAAGTTAGGATTTATTTTTTCTAAGACTAAAAATTCAAAAGGATCCCCATTTATATGTCTAATATTAGCTATTACTATATATAAATGGGGGGGGGTTGTTACATAGTACAACAAATGGCAATTCACTTGGGAGAACTAGTTATCTCTAATTGGTTTTCTGAAATGTCTAAAAACTTTCAAATAAGAGTTATAGGAATAATAATTACATGAGTTATAAAGTAAACAACATTTCTCTAGAATCATAATCGCTTACTCAATCTATTTATTCAACTATTTTACTCTTGTAGCGATAAAAATACAAATTCCTGCATCTGTCAATATTAAGATTTAAGGAGATATAAGAGGTGTCTTCTACTGATTAGTTTTTGGTGTTTACTCATTTATCACAGATAGAACCTCTTCTTCCAGCAAGCATTCATAGCCTTGACAGGGTTATCTTTTAACCAACAATGATTCATTGTCCCATCTGAAGCAATTTTAAAAATTCAAAATGATATTCACTCGCTTTCAATCTCATTTGGATCTTGTCCTTTTTCCCTTTATATAATATTTCCTTTTAAGTTTCTTAAAAGACATTGTCTAGGATTGGTAACCTAATAATGACAATGCCACTCATTGGTTGTAATTAAACTGAACAAGCTTGCTCTTGATGAGACCCATTGTCCTTTAATTGATTAGATCATTGGTTATTACCCTGTTTTGGTATGCAGTTTTGGTAATATCAGTTTAATTATTTCCCTATGATCATGGTAAACAAGCTCATAATGAGACATTATCTTCTAAGTTTTGTATATTTTAGAATTACACTTTGAAAAAGGAAAATTTTATTAGATGGGGTGAATCATTGGCTCTTTTAAGAGTTTTGGATGATAATGATAGAGTTTTAAGATACTCATTTGCAAAAATTCCTTACTAGGTTAAATGTTCTTTTCTTAACTGATAACAAAACATCTATACTTTGTAAAGGTAAGAGTTTGTTCATAGAATAAATGTTTTAGGAAGATCAAATTTTTCCAAAAAAATCAGGTTTACTTTGATACTCAAATGTCCTAATTATTTCTTTAAATTTTTTTACTTATAGAAGTGAAAAATCAAAAATATTATCAAATATTTTATTTTGAAAAGCCAAAAGTAAATACTACTTAACCTTTATTTTCCTAAGAATTTTAAAGGGGATATGATACAAAATTAGAAGAGGTTATCTTCTACGAAAAGTATCTTTTCATAATTTTCCCATTAATGTGCAACGAATTTGTCCTTCCTGATAATTCTTGTAAAAGAAATGTTGATTGACCAATTTTCTCAACAATTTGGAAAGGGCCAAGCCATAGTCTTTGGAATTTGGTATGTTTACCTTTTTCCTCTTGTGCTTTGTCCCATTTCAAAACCACATCACCTACTTCAAGAGTTTTATGATTGGCAGAAGTTGTATTAAAAGAGGCTTTGACTAATTGCTGATGATGGAAGTGGGTTTCTTTAGCCTTTTTTCATTCTTCTTCGAGCTTAAGAATCTGGAATTGTCTTGCTTGGAGAGAAGAGGAAGGTTTTTCATTGATGAATTGAACTAGGTCAAGAGATGGGATTACTATGTTTGTGGGGAGAACAACTTATTTTCCATAAACTAAAGCAAAAGGACAAGAACCGATGGAGGCCTTCTATGTAATTTTGTCTGCCCAAAGAGCAAATTCCAATGCTTTGTGCCAATTCCTATGATTTTGGTCAATAGTCCTTTTGATGATTCTGATGAGGTTTTTGTTTGTCGATTCTGCTAATCCATTACCTTGTGGATAATAGTTGTCTGAATACTTTAATTTAAAACCTCGCTTTAAAGCAAATTCTACCATTGTATTTCCAGAAAAATAAGATGCATTGTTAAACATTAAAGCTATAGGTAAGCCAAACTTGGTAATTATGTACTAATCAATGAAGTCTATGACACTTTATGTATTATCTATCTTTAATGGGATGGATTCTACCCATTTTTTAAAATAATCAATAGCTATAAGGATGTATTTGTGCTGCTTGGAAGAGTTAGAAACAATCTCACCAATTATATCTAATCCCCATTGTTCGAATGGTTGTTGGATGTTTACTAGTTGCAGAGGGAGTCTTGGCTTCTTTTCTCTTCCGACTACAGTTTGACAAGTTTTACACTTTCTTGCATCTTCATGTGCATCCTTGAGTAGTGTTGGCCAATAATAACCTGCATGCAGGATTTTGTGAGTTGTGGTGTTTCCTCTGAAATGTCCTTTAACCGATCCATTGTGTAATTCCTGCATGACCTTTTCAAATTCAAGTTTTTCTGGGAATATTAACAATATTGAATCATAGTTTTTCTTAAACAATACATCATCAATTAATTCATACTAATTTGATTTTAACCTTAAAGCACGCTTTGTTTTATAATTGAGATGCATAGGAGCATATCCATTCTTCAAATAAAACTTCAAATTAGCATATTGCGATTGTGCATCATTGAGACTTGCCTCTGATATTTGCACTTCATTACCTTGGACTTCTTCTGCTAATAAGTGGGAAGCTCTAGTTAGCATCCTGCAAAAACCTTGGCCCCTAACAATTTTAGTTGGTCGGATTTCTACATCGTACTCTCGAAGCGCAGTAACCTAATTGGCTCGTTTCTCCTCTACTTCTCTTTGAATCAATAATTGTCTTACTGCAAGGTAAGGTACTACTATCTTTGTATGGTTTTTGAGAAGAAAAAGTCTGAAATGTTTCAAGGTTTTAAAAACAACAAAAGCTTGGTTCTCAACAGTTGAATAATTTAACTCGGCACCTTGCAAGGTGGAACTGAAAAAGGAGATGGGTGCCTCGATAATTTGACCATTCAACTGTGTTAAAACTATTGCATATGATGTATCGGATGAAAAAGTGTACAACACAAAAGTTTTGAGAAAGTAAGGAGTTGTTAAAGAAGGAGCATTAATAATGGTTTTTTTAATCAACTCAAATGACTCTCTTTCATCTTTACCCCACTTGAAGACTACATTTTTTCTTATCATTGCTTGAAGGGGTAGGACAATAAGTGAAAAATCTGGAACAAATCTTTTTACAAAATTAATTTGGCCTAAGAATGATTGCGTGGTCTTTTTATTATGTGGGAGAGGAATCTTTTCAATTTCTTGGACTCTATCACGATCAATATAAATCCCTTTCTTGGACACTATAAATCCAAGGAGTTTGTCTTCTAGTAAAGAAAAATAAGGCTTTTTGGGATTTAAAGAAATGTCATATTTCTTGCATCTTTCAAAAATGTGCTTTAGGTCATTTAAATTATTGTTTCCATACTTAGAATAGATGGTGATGTCATCTAGGGAAATAATAATTGATTTATTAATTAGACTTTTGAAAGCAATATCCATTGCACATTGAAATGTAGCACTTGTATTTATGAGTCCGAAAGGCATCTTCTGATAAGCATATGTCCCCCACTTAGTCATGAATGTTGTTTTCAATCTGTCTTCTGGATGTACAAGAATTTGATTGTATCCTGAAAATCCATCTAGAAAAGACATTAATTCGGAAACTGCAACTAATTGCAATATTTGCTCCATAGTAGGCAGAGGAAAGTTATCCTTTGGACAAGCTCTATTCAGGTTTCTAAAATCAATACAAATCCTAATATCACCGTTCTTTTTCCTCACATGGACCATATTTGATACCCACTTTGAGTGTCTAACAGGAAAGATTATTTTGGCTTTCAGAAGCTTGTTCAATTCGGATTTGATTTGACTTTCAAGATTTGGGTGAATTTTCCTAAGCTTCTATTGTATTGTCTTTTCATTCGAAGTCATTGGTATGGTATGTTGAATTACATAGGTATCATAGGTATTGAGATCTGCATAATCCCAGGAAAAGCCACCTTTATATGTTTCTAACAACTTAATGAATGATATCCTTTCTTCAGATGATAAACCAACACCTAGGTTGACATTTTGAGGTTTTTCAGTTGACCCTAGGTTTACCATTTCAAATCTCAGAGTGGAACTTTGAGTTTTGGAGTTGGTAATTTTCTTAAACCTATCCTTTAAATCATAGAGATCTTCCATCTTAACTATAGACTTTGGGATCGGGTTTTTATCTTGTTTATGGTTGATTTGCAAGTCATGCTCATGTTCATATATGGTTTGTTCTTCATAAGATCCTTCTGATGTAAGGAAATTGATTATATCAGCATCATCATTAAACACTCTCCAATTTGTTGCATTATCAAGGATGGATGGCCTAAAAAGTAACTCTATTGAAAATATATCTAGACTAAATTCTTCCGAAGGTATAAGCTTGGATGCCACATTAGCAAGTAAATCAATAGTTGCATTTTGCAATCTGGGTACTGAAGAAATGTTGAAAGTAGTGAAATGAAAAGTAAGATTCTGGGCTAGAGATTGATAATGTTTAAGGTGCCCAGACACACAATGAATTGTGTTTCTTACATGTTTAACGATTATTTCAAAATATCCATATACTTGCAAATATTTTACATTAATTCCAATGGCTTTGTACAACCCTTGAATCAATGCTTCATATTATGTAGTATTGTTAATGCATTGAAATTCAAGTCTGGAGGCTAACACTATTTTATTTCCTTGTGGGTTGATTAAAATGCATCCTGCACCTGCACCATCTTTAGATTTGGAACCATCAAAATAGAAAGTCCAAAATAACGAATTATCTAAAATTTTATCTATATATTTACACACTTAGAAGCATCTGTTTGTGAAAAATTCTCTATTTAAGACACTACAACGTCATTTGGAAAGGGATACGGTTGAGCATTAAAGGATCCCAGGAATGACTCAGCCGAATAATTTCCAATGATATTATTGGTGAAAGCAATAGGTTTATTGCTTCCCTCGGGATTAGTGACTGTGTATTTCATGAACTTTTCTCAATCTACTCTGATTTGGTTTG
>APFE030276125.1:0-15082 GCA_000404065.3 Pinus taeda | reverse complement strand
CCTTCCACCTTCCTTTTCTCCTAATTTCCATTATTTTCATAAATAAATGTGCCAAAAAATCTATTTTGCCTTTGCAAATCCCTAGCCATTGCCTTTGCCAATTTCCTTAGCCATAATAAACCAAATGAACACATGCTAGGATGTTTTACCCAACATTCAACTTGAAATATGTGTCCCATCAATTGTGGTTATTATTTTTCCTTTATTAACTTTTATTACATGGAATTTTCACCAAGGATGTTACAAGAATAAGAGTCTTCTTCACTGCTAGCATAATTGTTCTTGTGTTTGAATCAAAATTCTTTGCACTCAAATAAATGATTTCTCTCAAATCAAACGATTTTGGAACACATGTAGCATTTGCTAATCCACTAGACCAAATATTATCATTATTCTTCTCTTCTGTTGATAAATTGATGTATCTTTGATACACATCCGACCACTGAAATCTCTCATTTATAAGTGCAAGTGAGTTAATCTTATCAGTGCAAATAGCTTATTTCCTTCCTCTACTAGTGATTTTCGCTTTGTACTTTCAAAATATTCTCTAAATCAATAACTTTTTCAATTCCCTTTAAGTATAGATTTCTCGATACGCTAAATAATCACCATCTATTACTATTTTGTGTGTGAAATCTATTTCATAGGACACTCTCAAAAAATTGAAATTCATGACAACAAATCCAATGTTTATAGGAAGTAGTGGAAACAAATATTAAAATTCCAAAACCATCTACTCCATCTACTTCATATTTTGTTGTTTCTTTAATGTCATTGATATACCTATCATAAGTGTCAGAAATTTACAAACCAAATTATGTGTGAATTCTTTGTGATAATGAAAACTAGCCTAAAGGTTTCCAATAATAACTTTAAGTCAAAATGCATGTAAGGACAATTGCAAAGAAATATTATGCGAACACCTGGCCAGTATTCTCTATTACAAAACAATTTCGTAGTTCAGTTGGAACCCACTACTGTGTCGATGTCAGTTGGCTCTATTTGATATAAACAACTTTTTGTACGTGACAACACTTACCATTCCCCATTACATGTCAATTTGTTGATTCACCGAAATAATGTCTAAACTTCTTAGTATTGAGTTAATGTCATTATGTGAAAAATGAAAATGCAAAAAATGCACTCTACACAATGAAATATATTTCAGTTGTACATGACGCTAATTTGTAATTTTTTTCTTTTTCCATTTGCATTGAGCTTCTTCCATTGTGTGTTATGCTTAGTATTCCCTTCCAGACAAATAAATTAATATATAATATTGCTCAGTGTTTGATGACAATGAATTTCTGGACTCTACATAGTGCATGAATCCACACCTTCGTACTTAAAACAATGTATCAAACATTCTAAGACATATTTTTTATTGGCCACATGTGCGGAATGTAGAGGTGCAAAGCAAGGAACAAATACTTTCTTCTGCATTTTTTTTGTCCTCCTTCCGCACACATCCCTCCCACATGATAATATATATTATTAATCAAATAATAATTTGGGACGATGTTGTAGAGGGAACTTTATTATGTATACATTAAATTATTAAACCTTTAAGCAGAAAATTGGTATCCAATATTAAATGAAGTGTATTTTTTATGTGTGTGAGAAATGAGTATTGTATGAGAGAACCGATGTGCGAAGCAAGTAACAAAAAGTTTAATTCGTAATGTGATAGAAATTTTCATTCACAATGTTGTTGTCCTTCACATTAATTTCCCATTGAAAAATTTCTTCTGTGCACCCATTATGCCAGATGCTTTCAGATGCTATATGCATTTGTGATACTACATTTATGAATTAAATATTTAATACCTAATATTCAATTAAGTGTCTTTTTAATGCACGTGATAAAAAAATGTTGTGTGGGAGAACAAGTATGTGGAACAAGAAACAAATAATTTTTCCATGCAATGTTCTATATTTTCATATGCATTCAATATTATTGAATTTCATATCAATTGGATGTTATTACAAGTTAATATTGGAAAATTGGAAAATTCGGGTTTTTTTAACAAATCTGTAAATATTTTATATGATGCATTTGGCATTGAAAGTCCAAGTGTTATCATGATTATGCGCAGACTGTAATGGGAAATTCAAAACAATGTTGATTTAATTAATGAAATTTCTAGAGAGTAATTTTTATTTCAAATAAAATTAATTATTAAAAATGTTTGTGGTCTTTGATCAAAACAAGGATGCATATGCATGTGAAACACATGTAGGAAATAATGGCGATAATGATCACTATGATGAAGATCCAGTTACAAAAACACTATAACATGGATTTAGCGATTCGTATAGTATTTATGATCTTCGTTAATTTGTGATTTGTGTCGGAGAACAAGTGTGCGCAATGAAAAACACAATATTTTTGTCGCAAAGTTCCACACTTTCGCATGCCTTCTCCCTCAGCATATCTATGTTTCACACCTTTCTTCTACATAATACTAGTATTTAAATGATCAAATCCACTTAATATTAATCACTTTGTATAATGTATCAATGAACATTTACCATGCACAGTGTAGAGAAGTGGAGGAAATTGTGTCGAGTATGGATGTGAAAAAATAGCTTCCAATGTGCTTCTTATGTAACTGCACACAACCACACATGTTCCTTGCTCCGCACACCTTCTCTCTTACACTATCATAATGGGATTGCCCTATTACACAATTTGATATATCGACAATGTAATAGTTTGTTCTCTTCATTGTGTGGATGTGGAAAAAAGAAATTGTGAAGTGCGAATCCACCTCTGTGCTACACACAACCAAAGCGAGGGAGACTTCCACGCTAAGAAGAAACAAGAAGGCTAAATCAATGCTTGACTTCTACTACTCAACGAATCATGGTTCTATAAAATATATATCACAAGAAATACAAAATATTATTCTTGAAAGTGCGAAGATGCGGAACACGCTTTGACTATGTTTCTTCGGCACATCTACATCTCCACACCTTGCATAAATAAAGTTTCTTTCATATGTCACAGTGAAGTTGATGCATTATTTTTGTGGGGACTTAAATTTGTGATCACAAGCTTTAACAATTTGAATAATAAAACGTAGAAAATAATCTCATGAAATCAATAAGAATTGCAATTGGAGCTTTTAGCAACGACAAACACTTTATATTTCTCTATACTTTTTCTAACATTAAATACATCTCACTCTTCTTAGTATCCATAGATTTTAAGGTCATTTAATGCTAGACCTATTAGGATCTCTGCAAAAATTAATGATTAGTCAATATTGTAATTGATTTACATTGATCCACAATCGTTTCTATGTAATGAAATTCATATTAAGTGATTGGATTATATGGAATCAAGGTAACTTAGTGTGAAAAATGTGAAGATCTTTCATTGTATGCATTTTTCTGTGCACTTTCAAACTCCGCAAAATGAAAAATATCTCGCACAATTTTTTATATGCATGGATGCATTTATCCACTCAATCAAAATTATTATTCGTGATTTGCAGAAACCAAAACTAATTGTTCAAGCATCTTTTGTTCTTTTTGTGTGCGAATATTCCATAGAATCAAATATTAATTTTCTTTAGCGATTCTCTTCTCAAAAATTGTTGTAGTTGTCATTAGTGATATTCATAAGTGACCTATCACCAAATTTTCATTTCAAAAAAACAAGATCAATATTATTTATTAATGAGTTGAATTTGTTAGCAAGAATATTCAAAAAGCATACAAGAATTATCATAACAAAATCTACCCCCAGTTCCATTGCACACAATACCAATTATAACAAAAAAATATATGTGGATATCTTGGTTGTGTCCTGAATCATGATCGATTTATGAAACAAGTGTAGAGATGCGAAGGAAGAAACCTTCTTCTGCACTCTGCACAATGTATCAACATTATCATATTCTTCCTCTACGCTCCATTCAACTTCCCACCCCTTTGTTTCTTCCTTCAAACTTCTTCCCTCCACATATTTATGGAGATTTTATATGAGCTTCTTTCACATTCCGCACAACGACATCTTTGTCCACAAAATGAAGGTTTTTTTCGCATTGCTAGACACCACATAATGATCATTACATAATGTGTGAGAACAAATGTTATTAAGGACTTGAACAATGTCTTGATTACACCTCGATTAAACCTCAATTAATTTCAAAATAAATGATAGTTCCCACCATAGAACATTGATTAAGTGTATGTGGCATTTCTCATATGTCAAATTCGATGGGAATTGAAACTTCTGAGACATGCACAGAAAAATAGATAAAGAGTATGCTTAGATTAGATTTCAATGGATATAGGTGCTCCGAAAAAGTCGACAAAGAGAAAAATGTGTCTTGATATGTAGTAGTGAGTATGTACAAACACATGAAAAGCTAAAGTCTATGCGAAAGTAAACAATGCACACAGTTAAAGCATATATTGAATTAAAGGAATAAATATCATTTGATTCCTTGCACAATTGTAGAAGCATAGAGTAATTTAGTCTTACACCTAATTGATAGATGCAACATAAACATAGAATGGAAACCAGTAAATTCAAATATAAAAACAACACTAAATATCATATAGAATCTCAAAAGTGTGTCCTTGCAAACTTATGCAAAAACATTATCTTAGAATTCTACACAAAACTAGTAAATAGACTCAAAACTAGAACAGAGTAATCATTCTTTATGCTTGACAAAATGTCAACAATAACCAACAAAGTTACAGTAACAACAACTATATTCAGATTCAAACGTCAATCACCATAGCTATGATTAAAATAAACATTACAAATAGAACATGCATCTGAGAACTAAAACTCTTGCTAAACATTCATTTTCATTGCCATCAATTACAAGCCATTACATACCATATAAAATCTCAGAATTATACACTCATAAAATTATGTTCAATCAATTTCTTTAAGAATGCTATAAAATTCATAGTTATACAAGTTCATATCAAAAACATTATCTAAGAATTCTTAACAAAATTGGTAAATAATCTCACTATTAAAACAGAATGATAAAAATCATTTTGACTATCATCGATTACAAAACTTCATCTAATATATAAAATATCGTAGAAAATACTAGAGAACATATGTTCAATTAGTGTTTTTTCACAACGTCACAAAATTTAGACACATACAACATCTCATGCACAAAACTATCTGAGAATTATTTACATAATTGGTAAATATGCTGAGAATTAGAACACACAGTAATCAAAATTGAAACAAGGATTGACTATAGAGTCATGGTTCAAACAATAATATTTGTTGTATAAAGCACTTATCAAAATCCTGATACTTAGATCACAAATGTAAATGCATTCGTCCCATTGTGGACTAATATTAGGCTCCCGTGAACCGCAACGTCAAAAAGGCACCTGCAACAAAAAACAAGTAATTACACCTAAGAATTAGATTAGTTCACAATGACTTACCCAAGAAATTTAACTCAATTAAACACTTTAAACAAAAAAACGAATGTTCCAAGATTTTAAAACACTTACAATATGCAACCGCATAGCCCGACATTGTTTGACTACTAGTTCTCTTTTGGAATCACGATTTCTCTAAGGAATTCCTACAATTTAGATTTAATGAAAACTTTCACCGAAGCAATAATAATCTCTTGTTTCACACATTCATTGAATATCTCTACCTCAATCTCCCTAGCTTCTTCTTACAATTGTGAAGCTAAGGCAAAGTACAATTCATTAACATTAACAACAAAGTAACCTATCCAACAAGAAATATAACCTCAAAATGAGAACCCTAGCCAAAGACCCAAAAAAAACAACGCAAAAACGAAAAGCATTGATGTTACATCAATTTTTTACTTTTTTTATAGAGTAAATTTCAATATTTTTTAAAAATGACAGTAAAAAACAACAAAACCCAATTTTTTTGTTGCAAAAAACACCTTAAAATGAAAAAATATTAATGTTAGAATAATTTTTTTAAACAAATTTTCAACATTTTTTAAAAATAGTTGTAAAAACTACTAAAAGCCTTTTTTGTGTGCAAAAAATACCTTAAAAATTAAAAAGTGTTGATGTTGAATAAAGTTTTTTTTGGGTAAATATTCAACATTTTTTAAAAATGGTGTTAAAGATAAAATATCATGACTCTGAAAACCTTAAAATTCCAATGATTTTCAGGCATGGCATTAAAAAGAAAATATCACATCTCTAAAAAGCCTTAAAATTCCAACAATTTTCAGCAATGGTGTTAAAGATAAAATGCTTATAACTGTTTTCAACCATAGCATTAAAGAAAAAAATATCATGACACATAAAAACTTTAAAATTTTTATAATTTTTCAACCATGGGATTAAAACCAAATAGCATGACTACAAAAAACCTTAAGTTTTCAACATATTTCAATGATAACATTATGGAAAAGTTATATGACTTAAAAAACTTTAAAAATAAGCATCTGAATGAAAGATTCATTATATAAGGGTAATTTCTTTTTTAAATGTTAGAAGTATAGCTATTTTAAATTCTTAGCCTAAGACAATTTGACACATTGCAACAAAAATTTAAAAATCAACCATTAAATTGACACCCAGTGTAAGCAAACTCGATCTATTGCAATGCAAACTTAAAAATGAACCATAAAATTAACACATTGTGGGGGCAGACCCGATCAATTATAACAAATAAATTAAAATCAACTATCAAATTTACACATAATGGGGTTGGGTTGCCTATTCAAAGAACCCTGCCCAAAATTTTTAAAATAAAATAAACAACAAAAATACTAAATAAATAAAAATAAAGATACAAAAACAAAAAATTAAAATGAGAAAAAAATTAAAAAAAAAATAATAAACAAGTAAATAAAAACAATATCATTAGTAAAAAACATAAAAAAAAAAATTAAAAAATAATGAGAGTGGAAAAATATATTAATAAAAAAACAAAACATAAAAAAAATGTACAAAAAAAAAATTAACTTTATAAAATTATATAATATGAATGAGAAAAAAAAATCATATCTCAAATAAATTAACAAAAACAAATAAAAAAATTACAATTAAAAAAAAATGGTTATAAAAAGCAAGCAAACAAACCAACAAAGATGCATAACTAGTGCTCCTTGCCACTTGCACTTAAATTTGCTGACAAAAATTAGTGGTAATATTAATTTAGACAAGACGCACAATATTTTATATTAATTTAGACAAGACGCACAATATTTTATGAAATGTCAAGAACAATGCAAAATATAGATTGGCATTGGAAAGGTTTCACTTATTTTTGCAAAGAACCATAAGTTATTTTGCAAACTAATGCGAAGCCAAGCCTAGTAACAACTATATTCTCCAATATTGTTTCCATTTTGTTGTGCTTATGTATCAAAAACACTTTCAAATAGTTATTAAAATCCAATGCAATATATGCATGTAAGGGAAGCATTATTAATCCCTATACAGATATATTAATTAAGAAATTATTTAAATCATAAAATAGATTTAATTGATTCAAACGATATAATGGAGTTGTTTTAGTGTAATTTTTTGGATTTTTCAGTGTTAGAATTTAACATAATAGTTTGAGGTGAAATCTTGATTTGTGTTATTTAAACTGATTTTTTGACTGTATATATCGATTTAACACTTTGAAAAACTCTCAAGGCACTTTAATTGTGCAGGGATTACCTATCAAGCTTGTGATTTCAATAAATTCCTGCTAGATTTTAGAAAAATTAAACCAGTAAAACATCCAAAAAATATCACTAAAAGCAACTTGCAATATAATAGACACAATTAAACCAATTATTTATTAAAAAAAAAATTACTATGTCATTCGGAAAAACTGGACATTCCAAACAATAAATTAGTAACCCAATCCAAAATCCTTATATTCCCATCCCTATTCCAAAAAACATCATATTTTTAAGAATGATATTATTATATATTGAGGATTATTAACTTTGATTTAGTTATTATTTAAATTAAATTAAATTAATTTACAATTACAATATAAAAATACATTTTAAAAATCTTTCCTATTTCAAAATATTTCATAATTAAAAAAAATGATATTATCATTGTATATATATATTGAATTATAAAAATTTGATTAGTATTATTAAATAATAAATTAAATTAAATTACAAACGTAAAAAGTACATTTTTAAAAATTATCTTTTTAAAAATAATAAATAAAAAAAATAGTGTTTATGTATTATGTTGCTTCATATGGTATACAATGCAATTTGTATTATTACGTTAAATGTTCTTTGTATGATATGTTTTAAAAGCATTTGTTTCATTATATATATATATAATATATATTATATGTATATTGGCATAAATAATTAGTTTATTTTTAAGGGATTTTGGAGTTACGTTTTATAGAATTATTTTTGCTTAGTTAAAGGAGGTTTTTCTCCTGGTAACCGCAAGGGGGAAATAAATTTATTGTATAGTTTTCCTAAATAGTAGTGATGGAGTCAACTTTGCATTTACATATTACAACTAGTGATAATTGTCCTATTTTTCCCACTATTTAAAATGAAAATAATATATTTAAATTATTTTAAATAGTATATTCAAATTATGAAATAGAAAACATTGAATTATATAATTATTCATGGGGATTTTGTTTCTATTCTTGGTATTAGTGTCTATTCATCTTTTTGGTGCAATGTGTATGGATGCTACCAGCAGGGGTTAAATTTGACGGGTCCCCTTAACCATCAAGCAATTTTTTCGTGACGGTTTTATTTTTAAAGTGCACTTCATATGACTTCTAATATTTAGATTTACCAGTTTCATTTAACTTTAATAAAATCATATCCATAATTACTCACATGAAATTTATGTTTAACAGTTTCATTTACTTTAGTCAAATCATATCCATAATTACTCACATGAAAATAGTGAACATTGGTATTATTGCAAGTTAGTACTTCACTGAGCTTTAGATTCCTTCTGAAAACAAAAAATTCTCTAACTTTAAAACATACACAAACACAGACTTGGGACTTTATCTAAACTAATGTTTCCATGAATTCTTGTCCTTGACTGGAAACCAAATGGTCAAAAGAACAAAGAGAGTGACTCTGCAAAACCAAACGTCAGTTGTAGCACCATGATACCCTCTGTGAGCAATCACTTGCACAAGTAACCAAATTCTTGTATCAAGAACTCACAAGTAATAAAATTTAAAAAGCAGGAAAACAAAATATATTATAATTTAAATTAATTTGGCATCTTTATTATAGGTTCATGGCTATGCAAGTACCTCGGGTCCACAAGCCTTATGAAGCAACCCATCTGCCTGGCCCCAAATAACCTTCTCAATACTTTGCATCAGAATTATTTCCAGTTGAGGCTAAGCACTGAAGCCGAAGTTAGATATATTGACATTTCCCTTGTGAAGCCCTAAAAGTGCGTCCACAACCCTAATGATAGAAGAATATAAATTTTGTAAATTGAGATTCTTGACGATTGAAAATATAAATCAAAATGGTTTTTTCTTGGTAATGAGATATATATGATCTATGGAAGAAGCACTCAATAAACCGTGAAGATTTGTACATGTTATAGAATTTTTTCACAGCATTTACAGATTTTTTTTCACAAATTTTGTTGTCACCTTTTACACATGGCCCTGCCATACACACTAAAATATCATATTCTATTTTACGAACACAATAGCTTTTGATCGAGATTCACAGTACCTTACATTCAAGATTCCTAGTCAGATTCTCAAACTCCCACACATTTTAACAAGCCTTTCACACAAACAATGTTGAGAGTGGCTCGGTGTTTTGAAGCAAATAGAAGTCTGTGAAACGATGGAGATTATCAAAATAATTTTTGATTTGATAACATAATAAATTCTCCATGGTGCACTCCGCTGCTCATTTTCTGCCTCCAACACATGCTCATGTATCATAAAATAACATAAATAGCAGATTAATAGTTGTGGCACACCTTACATTGAAACCCCTCCTTGAAGAGGAGATGTTTCTACGTATATATAATAAATAAAAACAGTCAATGTAGTCAATGTAAAATCGTACCTTCATGTGGGTATGGTTCGAGATGTGAATCCTCTGGATAGACTTCCTCTGCTTTTATCTTCGCCAAGCCTTTCATGCCGATGTCTAGATTGTTGATTTGCAAGTTGACACTTTCTAAAATTATTTGCAAGTTGCCATTGACGTGTTTATTTTGAAATAAATCGTATTTTACGGCTAAAAACAGTGAAAACGTGTATACGAGCGTCAATTTTAAAGCCTAGCTACCACATATGTTGTGGCACATACAAAGTGTGCAAAATTGGTATGTGCAAGGGTATTATTAAGGTATGTGTATGCTTTATGACTTTGGCATAAATAGTAGTGTTTTAATCAATCATATTGGAGGTTTTAAGGTGTTGTCATTCATTTGACCATACTTACCAATAACATTGTCAATTGAGTGCTTCTCCTCAGAACTTACAAAAGATAATATTCCTTTAATTTCTCAAAATCATTGAAGTGATTCGTGATATAATAAAATATTCATAATTATATTTAAATGGTCAAATTAACTCAATACATCATTATAAATTAAATTTATTATTTTTTCAAAAAATTTAAATATAGTATTAAATTTTTTAATTGGTCAAAATTTAAATTATTTATTAATATGTTAACCATAAAATTTATTAAATTTTCAATTAATAAATTATAAATTATTTTTTTTATTATTATTTAAAAAAGAAAATTGCTAACTTACCTTTCGCTTGACCAACTTATTCCAGAAGTTTCAAAATTCCGCTAAACGCTCTTAGAGGAGGATATAGAATGTTTGAATTTAGTAAATAAAAATTCCATGTATCTTGCCTGAAATATCATGCACTGAAACATTAAATGCTTCACAGATCATGTATATGCCAAAAAAAAATATTTAATATAGATTACCTTTTGGGTATGTTGTGCGTGCATAAAATATACGATTACACAATGTACTCTCCATCTTACATGTTGTATAAGTTGCTCTATACCAATCAACATCTCTCACATAACATCTATCATGTTATCACCCGAGGAGGAGTTCATTGCACGGATGGAGGAGAGTACAAATTATACGCAAATAGAGAAATAAGGTTTGAGCCAATCAAATTTATGATAAATAAAAATAAAATATTTTAAAAAATAATTTGAATTGCTAATGTCAATTTAGGGATACTAATATAATTTTTTTGTCACATGTAAAATTTAAGTTAAAATTCAACTCAATACCAAATTGTGTTATCTTCTAGGGATAATAAAAAAAAAATAAATCAATCAAAAAAAAAAATTTTAAAAAAAAAATAAATATAAATAAAGGAATTAAAAAATAAATATTTTAAAAAAAAACGGCTTAAGAAGCGGGCCTCTTCTCGGCGCAAGTGAGGGCCAGGGAGAGTGCACTGAAAACTCCCTGCTCTTCACTTGCGTCCTTGCCCCAACTACCCAATGGGCCACAAGTGAGGGCGTGGGAGCTACGGACCACAGGCAACTCGGCGAGGGTCGGATGATTCCTGGAACCAGCCAACCCCCACCCCCTCTAGAGTTGGCCGATTCCCAGAATAAGCCAGCCCCCGCCCCTGAGGGCTCACTGATTCTCAGAATCGGCTAGCCCCGCTCCCCAAGGGCTAGCGATAGCTTTTTTTATTTTTTCTAAATTTTTCCCTTAATTTTTTAATAATTTTATTTAGTTTTTTGTTAATTATTTTTTAGTTTCATTATCATCATTATAATATATATAATTATAGTGTATATATATATATTTAATATATATATATATTTATAATTGGTTTAATGCTTTATTTTTATTTTATTTAATATATTTTTTTAATTTTAATTAATCGTATCTTTTAATTATTTTAAAGTTATTTTTAGTTATTAATTATTTGATATTATTTTCTTTTTGGAAAAAAACAAAATCAAAATGTCATTAGTTTTTTATACCTTCTGAATATATTTGGTAATGGGTTGGTTCAAAATTGCTTGACTTTTAAGTATTTTGAAATTTTGAAGTTATTATCTAAAGTTTATTTAAAGTTTTGGTTAAAACTAAAAATTTAAAACTTATATTTTAGAAATTGAAAATTATTTTTTGAATTTTAAAATTTGGATGACTAATTTTATGTGGTTTAAAATAAAAAATTTAGAATTAAAAATTGTTAAAAAAACCTCTAATCTTCAAGTGTTCTTTTAAATTAATTATCAAATTTTTTTTTCCCTGAAATTTTCCATAATTAATATTTTATTTTCCAAAAAAAAAACTATTGTCATTATGTTTCAAGCTTTTACTAACTATGGAAATTGGTCAATTTAAAAAACCAACATATTACATTGATTTTTCACTTATTTATTTTCTTCGCTGATTTTTATTATTGAGTAGACTTGTTCAATCATTTTCCTCAGTAAGCTTTACCTATATTATATATTTTCACAATTCAATTTTAAATCATGATACAATATAAAAAATAAAATTTAAGTCAACACTACAATAAATAAATCTTTCTCGTTTGTCTTTAAAATTTTAATCGTAACTTAAAAATAAAAATATTTTTTAGGAATTTTTTGTACTCACACTTAAGGGGCATGTGGTGTAATAAATTTTGTATTTTAACATATTAAACATCATAAATTTTTATATAAGGATATTTTTTAAGTATGAATTATTTGGACCCACACAATTAAGACGCTTCATTATTTTTTGATTTTTTTCAACATTTTTAAAAAATTCTATCGTAGATATAATTTATTTATTGTTTGAAAAGTTAGGATGACTATTTAAAATTTAAATTTAAATAAATAGTTTGTTAAGAAAGAATTTATTTAAAATATTTTTATTTCATTTATATTGTATATATACATTATTTAATATAAAGATACTAGACATTATAATTTCTCCTCCTTATTTGGTCTCATAAGTTAAAGATGGAATAAAATGTGCACAAACACATTTCAATAAACTCTTAAGTTTCGTAATGAACAATGATGTTGAGGCTAATGTTTCATAAAAAATTATGTGTGCACCTATCTCTATTTTGTTCCAAGGTTATCTAGTCCATTGATTACTTTCATTACTTCCCTTTGTCGTTCAAATGTGTTTTATTATTAGATTTATGAATTTGTTGAAGCATTCAATAATTGTTATCGATTACTTTTTGCATAAGTGGTGGGTACAAGATATAAAATTCACAAAATTTTCATAAAAATTGTTGTTTTCCAACTTGTTTTATTCAATCTGTTCATAAAAATATTTTATTTAGCATGTCAGTTTTAGTGAAAAGGTCTCGAAATACGTATTTTTTTAATTATATCTATATGCAAAATGTGTATTTTTTATCAAATATTTAGGGGAGTATATTTTTTAAGCGGCAATTATTTTATGTGTTATTGAAGATTAATTAAATGATATATATATATAAAAAACCCAAACCTCAAATATTATTTTTTAAAAACTTTGACATTGTAAAGAAAAACAAAAAACACAAGTTTGGAAAATCCTTATGAAACAAACATCGTAGGATGAAAAACAAGAAGAGAAATAAGATAACTTGAAAAATGGTTAAATAATCAATATTTTAAAAAACAATGTGCATACTTAGCACATAAGAAAATTTAAAATGTCTAAAATATGCCTAAAAAAAAGTTAATACTTTTCAAAGTCTACATGAAAATCACCAACATTTAAAAACAATTATCTATACTTAAGATACCAAAAATTTAAAATGTCAAAAATCAGCCAAAAAATTGTGGTTGGTGTTACATCAACACTTTTCAAATTGGCATGAAAATCACTAAAATTAAAAATAAAATAAAAATGTGCATATTTAATACATAAAAAAATTTAAAGTCTCAAAAATATGCTCCAGAAAAAATGTGTATTTTGGATCAGCATTTTTTTTCAAAATGGCATAAAAATCACTAACATTTAAAAAAAAATGTGCATACTTAATACATAAGAAACTTTAAAGTCTCAAAAATATGGTCTAAACAAAAAGATGCATTCTAAATCAACATTTTTCAAAATCAGATGATTTTTTGCTACCTCTAAAAAGTGAGAACTTGGTTTAATATCCATTTGATAGGTTACTTTGTTTAACAAAAGTAATTAGCCATTTGTTAATTTCCTCTATAATAAAATCAATTATATTATTGAACTATATTTTCTTTGATTTTTTTAGCATCTCCAATTCATCCATTAATTTGTCATTTGAAATTAATCCAGACCCATATGTAATGTGTGGACCATTTAAATCTATAACAATTGTTATTGCCTTGAAACATGCATCAGCTCTTATACTTTTTATGCTTCCACATTCCGAAATAATATCCTCCAATATTCTGATTCTCTCATACCATGCATCTTTGATCTGCTTCATTCGATCAACATTTGAGAGTCTTTGTTTCTCTTTCTCTACATTAAACAATAAATCAAGCTTGTGAATAAAAGTTAATAAGTCATTGCTTACGAATTCCCTGTCTCTGTTTAGCTCACTTTTGATCTACTCGATAGATGACTTAATTATCTGCATCAATCGAAATCTGCTTTCCATGTGTATTCAATGAATCACAATCTTTCAGATATATTACTGATAATATATGATTTCACTCCACTCTCCTGATGATGTCAGAATTTACGCAATAATAGTAATGTTTTGAGATGCAAAGGAAGTAAGGGGTCGCACAATGTATCAACGTATCATGTCATTGCTTTGCACACTCGTTCTCCCACGCAACACCTCTTCTTCACATGCATTAAAAAGACACTCAATTGAATATTTGATAATTAGTATTTAGTTCACAAATATAAGAAATCAGAACTGGTGTATAGAAGAAATTTGCCAATAAGAAATTTATAAAGAAGACCACAACATTGTGGAAGAAAGTTTTTTTTACACTACGAATTAAAGTTTATGTTCCTTGCTCTGTGCATTTGTTCTCCCATACAACATTATTTTTTCGCACACACTAAAAATAGAAATACTCGGCATTTTCTAAAAACTTTGGTTAAAATTGCAAAAACTCAGCAAAATAATATAGAGTCAATGCACTTTGACCGCGAGGTGAATGCTATA
>APFE030276123.1:89860-113547 GCA_000404065.3 Pinus taeda | reverse complement strand
TCAAAGATAATATTAATTAGAAAAACTTTTATATTAAGTGGATTACTTATTTATTTAATATTTGATATTTCATAACTTCTATTATTATAAACATAATATTATTTAATATTATATAAATATAAAACTTTTTAATCATCTAATGATAACTCTATTAATAAATCAAATTATATATTAATATTAGCAATAAGATCTATTAAATCACTAAACTTATTATTAATTAACAAAACTAATATTGAATTATAAGCCTTTTAATGATTAACACTAATTATTCTAAATATTTATACTATATCTAATTATTAATAAACCTAATATTTAGCTTAATTATTAATATTAAATAATAAAACGTTTAATCACCCTTATATTCCTATTATATTAATATTAGTTATTAATAGTATTGATATTAATAAATCTCATTATTAATAAACATAATATTAATTAAATATTTATATTATTATTTAAACATTTTAATATTAACTAATTATTAATTAAACGTTCATATTGCCTTAATTTTAGGTCACCCAAAGGCTTACTAAATTAATAAAACAAAATTATTATACAATCTAGAATTAATTAATTATTGATATGAATTATAATTTTTATTAAGTTTAATTATTAAGCATAAGAATCTATTAATGAGTAAACTACTTATTATTATTATTATTTATTTATTTATTTTGAATAAGAATGATTCTATTAAAGATACAAAAATAGTGTTACATGGAGGCACCGGCCTCTGCATAACCTGTTTTAGAAAACTTAATAAGTGTTAGCAAACAATCACTGAAAAAAAGATTGCCCACGAGGGGAAACCAGTCCAAAGAAGGTGTGAGATGCCCATGCAGGGGAAACCAGCTTATGATGTCCATGAGATTTCCAATAAAACAAAAAACCAAAAAACACCCTACTTAACAGCAACAAGAAATCCACTAAGAGGACCAAAGAAGACCTGATGACTAGGAACCTGGAAAAAGAAACGAAGCCTACTAGGTGTCAGCAGGTGGCAGGATTTCCTCCACGATGAGACACTCGTAAGCATATGGGTCATTGTCGGATTGCTGCTAGCCATTGGTCATGGAATCCTGTTGCTCTTCACCATCTAGATTGCTTGTCCCATCTACCTCCTTCCCATTGCCACCTAGGGTGTTACTTGTCCTGTTCAGTGCTTCCAGGTTGGAGCGAGCCGCGTCTGTCCTGTTCCGAGTGTCACCCTGCTAGTTGTTTTGCTTGCTATTGCCCATCCCGTTCGGAATGATGCTAGCCAGGACTAAATTGCGTTGTGGCTCCTCCCTGAAGACAGTAGAGATGGTGGCGATGATATAGGGGCGGTCCAGGGTGCATCTGAAATTGAATTGGGTGGAGTGAGAGGGGTTCATCGTTAGCTCATAGTCAGATTGAGGGTGTTGGGTTTCCCCCATAAGCCTTTAGCCAGCTCTCTGGACCTGCCCTCTTCCATTCTGGGTGATGGGAAAGTGACCCTTGCTTTGAGCCGTGTTCGAAGGTGAGGAGGAATTCGTTTGAGCTGAGTCAGACAAGGACAGTGAGGGAGGGCGAATTGCTCTCCCTCAATTGCTGCCCCTGCGGCTTCTCATTCTTTGCTTGAGGTAGGGCATATTGGCTGGGTGAGTATCAGTTCGTCGGGTGCTTAGAGGAGTTGGAGATGGGGTGGAGGGGCATGAGAAGATAGGGGAGTAAGGAATATGAGTGCCTGAGGAAAAATTGAGGGTTGGAACAACAATTCTGTAACAACATAGTAGGTTATGAGAGAAATGGGCTTTGTCAATTAACTCAATGTAGCAGAGAAGTTGACATCTTCTCCTCGTGGTTGTTCTAGAGAGCGGTTGTGCTGCTGCGGGATGGCAATTATAGGTAAGAGGAGGTAGAGCAGTGGGGGAAAACAAATTATTCTCCATCTCAAGGTCCAGAATCAGAAGTAGGTGGCCTCAACTCTCTCCCTCCATTAATGATTTTTGGATTTCAGGCTTCATTAAATCACCATAAATTCTAGTAGTGGGCATGTTGTTAGCAGTGCTGGAGGCCATGTGGCCATACAACTTGCCCGCTCGAATTATCCTCGCTGTGTCATCACCATTAATCACTCGCACCTGGGAATTCTGCATCTCTCTGCACTAGATTGATGCATTCTTGTAGATGAGAGCTGTCATTTAAAATGTCAAGCGGTCCAACAATTAGGACTCAATCACTATTTATCCCTAGATTTGCTAGGAGATCTACCACTTTATTGCTTTCCCGTTTGGTATGTTGGAAAGTGATAGTTCTATTGGTGATGAGCCATTTTTCAATGATTCCTAAATGCTCTACTAATCTCCAGCTACTTACTACCTTGTGGGTATGAGTACCCTAGAGAATGGGATTGACTATGGTTATAAGGATTAAAGTGACCAACATTTTGGCACTGTTGCTGGGGAAGGCAATCATAGATTTCAAAAGAATTAATGTTTTTCTTTTAGATGTGTAGAATGCATGAGAGGACGTAAGAAAACTAATCCTACAGGTGGCAAGGGCAAAGGAAGAGGAGGAAGAATTTTTTTATTGATGAGATTATATCAAAATCTGAAACTTCTCAGAGGCTAAGCTCTCGGAAGCCAAGGAATCAACATTATCTCCAAACAAACTACAAAACGGAGGAAGTTGTGGGCCCTGAAAGGGTTGAAGAAATAATAGAGAATACTGAAGAACTGGTAGAAGACATTGAGGAACCAGTTCAATACATTGAGGGACCAACGGAAAATGCTGAAGACTGGGCAAGTGCAATAGGGGAACAACCAATGGATGGAAACAATGAAGGACTCTTTGGTGGGGGACAAGGAGGAGGAGAGGGAAGAGGCGATAATTCTCTCTCCACCTTGGGATTTCCTATTGGGGATTTTCCTAGAGGGGCAACTCCCATGAAGAATATCCTACTCTCAGCCTTACCTAACTTCCATGGTTTATCTTCTGCACACCCTGATGAGTTTCTTTTTGAGTTTAATGTATTGTGTAGAAGTTATGATTATGTTACTAATGCTCAGAAGTTGAAGCTATTTCCAGCAACACTAAAAGGAAATGCACTAAGATGGTTTATGAGCCTAGGAGGTCATGTGATCACAACATGGGAGCAAATGAAGGAGAATTTTTTGGCCAAATATCAAGACTATTTCTGGACGAGAGTAAAAAGGGAGGAACTATTTAAAATGGTCCAAAAGGAGGATGAAAATTTGGAGGACTCTGTGGAAAGACTACAATACAATCTGCAGAGATCTGATCACCCCAATGTAAGTAAAGATATTCTTAAAACAATATTATTGAAAGGGGTAAGGGATGATTGTTTAGATATGCTAAATATGCTTGGTAAAGGGGATATATCTAAAGAATCATATGATGAAATCATTAACCTTTGCAAGAGATGCTCAAGAGGAGTTAAGAATAGATCAAAAAGCAGGGATAATACATATTCAAGAGTCCAAAAATCAGCTAGTGGAGGAGCAACAAGAGCTGAAATAGGTAATCTACTTGAGGAATTAAAAACTGAAATGTTAATTTCTTTTGCTTCACATATTGACACCTTGCAGGTTAAGAAGAAACAAGTAGAGGCAGAAGCTGCTTTGGCTATCTTCTGTCCCAAATGCAGAGATAAACACCCACTAAGGGAGTGCCAATTGGACAAAGTACCAATTTGCACCATTTGTGAGAAGGACCATGAAACTCAACAATTCCCTTCTTTACCAAGAATAAAAGTAGCATTACAACCAACCAAAGAGGAGGCCGAAGCAGTCTATTTGTTGACACGGAGAAGGCAATGGAAACCACAAGGGCAAGGTATGAACTCTAATATGCCATTTACATCCTCCAATTATTGGAATAATTATCCTTCTTTTAATCAAGCAAATTACTTGCCCTTCAACCAAATGCAATACCCCCCCTTTAATCAGATGAATTTCCCACCCATGCAACAAACAAACCCTCCCTTTGTAGACCCTGCAATGTGGAATCCTTGGCCTCCACAACAATCTTATTTTAATCAATGGAACCTGAACTGGAGAGCTCAACAAATTCCATTCCCAAATCAGTTCCCTCAGTTTCAGCAACCACTCTCCCTACCACCAGGTGCTCCACTAATTAATCAAACAATAAGACCCCACACCTCACCACAATCCCAAGTTCCTGAATCTTTACCTGTTTCACCCTCAGGTACTAAAATGCAAGACACCGAGGATTTTGTGACTTCATTTCTTTCAGAGAATGTAGCTGTCCCACAAGAACCAGCTACTGATTCAATAGTTGCCACACAAGAACCACCTGCTGATGAACAAAGAACAGATGACCAAGATGTAGCTATCACACAAGAACCAACTACTGATTCAGCAGTTGTCACACAAGAACCAGTTGTTGATCCACCAAATTTGGATACTCAAGATGATGTACAAGATGTAGTTGTCCCACAAGAACCAACTACTGATTCAGCAGTTGCCACACAAGAACCACTTGCTAATGAACAGAGAACAGATGACCAAGATGTAGCCGTCACACAAGAACCAGCTATTGATTCAGCAGTTGTCACGCAAGAACCACCTGTTGATGAACAAAACAAAGAAAACAAGGATGATTTATGATCCGTAGTTGTTACACAAGAACTAGCTACTAAGTCAGCAGCTGCTCCACAAGAACGCCCTATTGAGACAGCACAAAGCCCAGTCACCTTCGCCTCCCTTCTATATGAAAACGAGTTTCTGAAATTAGAACTCGAAGCTTATAAGAAGGAATTAATAATAGCAAAGGAAGCCTATGACAGAGAGCTTAATTTGTACATTTTAGCCCATGCAACGTCTGCAGCTGAGAAGAGTACAGAGAAAGACCGATATAATGAATACATGTGCAGCCAATGTGGTAATATTTATCATCAATCCGGTTATAAAATTATTGAAATTCCACTGCCTGGAGCCACCCCTGCACCTACTTCTGCGGAAATTAAAGAGGAACACCCTACTGTCACACAAGAACCAACAAGGCTTTCAAAAATGTTTGGAAAATATGGTAAGCCACAAATACCTCAGCCCATTGTTGTTAAAACTGAAAGTCCTATACCACGCTCTACAAGAACTGTGTCTATTCATACTGAACCCCGGCCTACAAAGACTATCTTCACTCAGACTAGCACAACTCAAGCACAAATGGATAAATGGAAGAAAGAATATGTTATTCTGCAAGAGAAAATCTGACAGGAGCATAAAGCATCATGGAAAAATCACATATATACAAACTTGGAAGTTTTGGAATAGTCTCTTGCCCAGAACAAGGAAAATAAACAACTCAAAACTAGGTTGTCTCTCATGTTTGATTTGGTTCAAAGATTACTGGCCACCAGGAAACCATCCTCTAATTATTCCCTGTTTCTTGCAGAACGCTTAGTGTTCTTCCAAGTAAAGGCAATTAGAGATGGTCAACCTCATGAGGCATATACACCTCAACAGTTTGTCAAAACCTTCACAGAGGCATCAACTAGTAAACAAAATTTACTCTGTGAATTGTATCTTCATAACGAAGCCATCCCAGAGGATAGGAAGCTCAATCTGAATCCTTTGGTGGGAGATATTCAGATTAGGGCCTTTGTCTCTTTCCTTTCCAATCAGCTCACGTGGTAGAATGCCTTCCTTTCAGCAAGGCATAATGAAGAAAATTGTCTTCTGTGGATTCGATCTGAGCCATAGAATGCTGCTATTTTTGTTGCGGAATATCATCGGTTTTTAAGGAAATAAGAGATGAGTGAGCATATCAGACAGTTACAGGAAGCAGTCTTAAAAGACTGCCAACATTATGTCAAAGCCAGAGGAGGTCTTGCCTTACAGGCAAACAACCTATTTTGGGAACAATTTCCTAAGGAGAGGAGGGAATATCATCCCTTTAAACCTCTTAATCTTGAAGTAGCAATTTCACGGCTACCTAACTATGTAAAATGCATTCAATAGTGTGCTAAAAAATGGCTAGGATATCATTTTCATTTCCCTATTCTATGGCTACCAGCACAAGAATATAAGGCTTACTTCAGGTTGTCCAAAAAGGAGGAGGCAGCAGCATGGCAGAAATTATAGAATGTTTATGGTTTGAGAGAACTGGCTGATAACAATTTCTACACTTACTGCCTAAGTAATTTGCACTGCAAGGCCCAGTTTTCGGACTCAAATTCAGACTAAAGTTGTATGAGGACATGCAAGCCTTTCAGTTGGGGGGGATGTTAGGACCCCACATTGTCCCTTTTTGACCATATATTTTTCTATTATGTTATCCTTTTCCAACCTATATTTAAAGTTCATATTATTACTTTAACCCATTTGTTCCAAAGGTATACAATATTTCTTCTCATTACTATACGTTTAAATTATTTTACATATAATTATGTTATCTTCATAGTTAATCATTGAATCAAACAGTTGCTAAAACAATTAAACAATGATGCGCAGTCCACATTGCTGAAATAGTTTGAAGACTGCAAGATTACTTTTACAGTTGCTGAAACAGTTAAGAACGATGCAAAAATTCCCTTGTTGAAACAGTCGTGATTTGCATTCTAGATTTGACAGCAACAGAAGAAGATCATCGAAGGAGCTGCTACACTGGATGTAACGACCACAATCCAAAGTCAACATTACCATAACCATTGTAACAACATTTTTTTAATGGGAAAACTAATTTCCCCATTTTTGTATATTGGGTTAAATATAGGACTTACAATGTAATTAGTTGTAATAGATGTCTCCTCTTTAAAAAGAGGTGACATCTACATTAGAGGGAGACAAACTATGGGAAGGGCTAGCTAAAGGAAAGGAACTGGAATCTTTTTGTAACATGACATATCGATGGAAGAATAAAATAATGTTCTGAACATTTCTTTCTAGTTCTCGCTTCTTGGGAAATGTTGTGAGGAGGACAGGGCCCACCTTCATCACAAGATTCACCCATTACATTTCCGCAATGTGTTAAGTTTGTCTTCTTTTCATACCTTGTTGAAGTTCTGTTCACTGAATGTTACTTATGCGTTATTGTTGAACTCTGTTTTTTCTAATTAATTGTTGAATTACCTTCTCAGTTTTATTTACAGTTAATCTGTGTGTGCTTTAGTGGCAATTAAGTTTATAGAGTGAGCTGGCAAGTAAAGTAATCAAAAACAGGTGTTGAAGATTCTTGCTTGTGGAATAGGGTCTTGTTCTCTATTATAGCATAGTCAGTGTCTTTCTTTGCAGATTGATTCTTTTATTAGATTGCTCTTTTTAATGAAATTAAGCATTCTTTGATAATTGTCTGCAATAGATTGTTTGGATGTAACTCAAAGTAGAGCTTCAGTTTGCTTAGAGCAAGGTGTGACTAGTATATTTATTACTACAACTTTTACTTCTTTTGGGATTGAGCACAAACAATGTGTAGTTTCCTTTGAAATAAATAGACTTCACTGGGTTGACAATTTATGTAGCACTTAGTTGTTGAATTGACAAACAATTAAAGTGACCAACAATTTTCATGCAATATGAGATTTCGCTTGAAACCTTAGGCCACTTTATGTTGTAAATAAACTTTCACGGTCTACCATTCATTTAGCACACATTTCAAATTTTGAATTCATGGAGTAGATTTAACTTTAAAACCATATATGATTCTCTGTTTTCAATCTATTCCCACCGACTCCAGTGCATTTAACACATATTTGAATTTTTGAATTAAGAGAGTAGTTTTGGAGTATTTATTTTGAAGAGGGGAGGATAATTCCATCATTAACACATTTCATCATTGAATACCAACATAAGTACATGGATTCCAAGTGTTTGTCCTTTCCTTATTGAATGAGGCCAAGTTTCACAAGCTAAGAAAGCGTAATATTGAAAAATTTTACATTATAAATTTATTACTATAATGCATTGAAATTTTTTACATTATAAATGTATTACTATAATGCATGGAAATGTTGTTATGTTTCATAATTTAATAGATTATTTTAACAAACATGACAAGTTTCAAAATAAGTTATGAATGAATCTAATTTTTATTAATCATTATAAGTGGTTGATTATTAATGGTATAGTAAATTTTTAATCATAATTTGGTAAAAAATTAATTTAAGCAAGGTTTAAACACTTGATTTAAATATGCAAGGAAATTATCAATTTCAATTTCATTCATTGATGGAGTGGTCATGACGAGAATATACTGGCATCATCCGACCAAAAAAATTATTAAAAAAAGATTAAAGTTTCCAATTCCACTAAGAAAGACGCCTAACGGAGTAATTATATAATTCTAACTAATTCGAAAGTCGAGAGATGTGGAGTATTTGAAGCTATGAAAAGGGGTTTAAGCGAGTCAATCTAAGAAAGCAAGGGTTTAAAATATGGATTTGAACACTCGTAAGCATCATGTGCTATCAACTCTTCTCTCACATGAGCCTAACAGATTCGATAAAGGTGGAGTGGACACTACCTTATATTATAGACTCCATTAACATCCATCCTTCATATTATACCACTAGCTCATGTTCTGGAAGCATTTCCATTCTCGAGGAATACTTTGCACCACGAACTATAACAAGGGAGACAACAAGAAGAACTAGAAAGTCAAGAAGAAGGTATGTGATTGGGTCTTCGTCTGCCATGACCAT
This sequence comes from Pinus taeda, assembly GCA_000404065.3. NCBI lineage: Eukaryota > Viridiplantae > Streptophyta > Pinopsida > Pinales > Pinaceae > Pinus > Pinus taeda. Next base: position 104,906 of record APFE030276123.1, on the reverse strand, counting down.
GTTAATCCAGACCACGTTTCAGCCAACTCGATATTTGCTCATGGTTTCAATAATGGGGATCTCATGGTTTTTAGATTTTAGTCACTCCTACAATTTCCTGTGGATTTAGGGAACCAGGTATGTATTCTAATTGTTCAATGTAACTTTTTTACTTCTAGGCTAACATGCGTAGTTAGATTTCTCACTTTTAGATTTGGAGAATGTACTTACTATATGCTATGATTTCTGATAAAATATGCAATGTTTTATATTAAATGAAATGAAACCTTCTTGTCAGCTCTACGAAAGAGAGTCTAAACCAGGAGATTCTGGCTCTATGAAATGCTCTGCATTGTTCATCTACATTACACAATATATAGTAATTACAAATTTATAGAAGTTAGAATAATAACCTAAAAAATAGAAATTGATTCTTATCCTAAGGTCACGTGAACCAACTCACAATTCTAAGATATTCTCCATTGTCTCTAACACTCCCCCTTAATGGAGAAGGGGTTCACAAATATGCCTAACATCTCCCTAAACATTTCAAAATTAAAATTTCCAAGAAGCTTAGTGAAAATGTTTGCAACATTATCACATGTATTACAATATACCAAATGGATTTCTTTTTATTGCACTTTCTCCGTGACAAAGTGGAACTATGTATCAATGTGTTTAGTATTTTTGTGAAACACTGGATTATTAGCAAGTTTGATTGAACTCTGATTGTCACACTTGATCGTTATTGCCTATTTCTGTTCTTCCCCAACATCCTGGAGAAGTCTTCACAACCAAACTGCCTCACATATTGCTGCACACATAGCTTGATACTCTACTTCTGCTGAGGAAAAGGAAAATATGTTATGTTTCTTGTTGCTCCATGTAATCACCCTAGATTCAATGCTAAATGCATATCCTATTATGGATCTATGATTGTCTACATTTCCAGCCTAGTCTGAATTTGTAAATCCTGTCAATCTACATCAGAGGAGTCAATATAAATAATACCATAATCTACAGTACCCTGTAGATAACTCAAAACACCTTTCGCTGCATTCCAATGACTTTCAAGTGGCTTTTACATATATTGACTTAGCACACTAATTGCATAAGCCAAATCTAGTCTAGTAGTGGTCATGTAGATTAGGCTCCCAACTAGCTGTCTGTAAAGTATCGCATCTACCTCTTTAGAGCCATCCTTACTCTGCAGTTTGATGTTCTATTGTAATGGTATTCTTGCAATCTTGCACTTATCCATCCTAAATCTTTCTAATAATCCTTTGACATACTTTCGTTGGGACAAAAATGTTTTTCTTGAATCTCTCCAGATCTCGAGGCCCGAACAATATCTTAATTCACCGAGGTGTTTCATTTCAAACACTTGTGACATCTATTGCTTAATTTCTTTGGTCAGATATGTAGCATCACCTGTAATGATCAAATCATCTACATATAAAGAAATCAACACTATGCACCCTCGTTCATCTTACTTTAGTCCATAAAGTGCTTTCTTTAACTTATAGACTAAATGTTCTTTCCCTTTCTGGAAAAACCCTTCAGGTTTCTCTAAATAAACCTCTTCTTTCAATTCTCCATTTAAAAATGCAGACTTTACATCTAGTTGGTGAATCATCCAATGTTTCTTAGTAGCTAAAGCAGTCAACATTTTGATGGTATTAAGTTTACCTACAGGGGTAAAAGTTTCTTCATACCCAATGCCTTCTTTTTTTGAATAACCCTTTGCTACCCATCTAGCTTTTAATTTATCTATAGTTCCATATGCATTAATCTTTGGTTTATACAACCATTTACAACCTATGGTTTGTTTCCCTCTAAGCATTTCAACTAGTTCACAAGTGTTGTTTCTTAATATAGATTCATATTCTTGTTCCATAGCTATTTTCCATTCGCTACATTCATTTTCTTCCTTATAACTAGAAGGTTCAACAATATTCATCATACTAGTTATAGAAGCATTTTCCCTATATCTTGCAGGCAATTGAGCTTTCCTACCTAATCTCCTAAGTGGTGGGGTAGCCTCAAACCTTGTCTGATCCTCATTCTCTTTTTCTTCCTGCTGCTGTTGTTGCTATTGTTGTTGTTGCTATTGTATCTGTTGTTGTTGTTGTTGCTATTGTTGTTCATCTTCTGCCTTTATCTGCTACTAATCTTGATTGTTTCCTGTTTCTTCACTTTCTTCTTCCACCAAGCATAGAATATTCCATTCCTCATTGTGCTTATCAGATTCTTCATGATTCTGCTCACGGAATATGACGTCTCTACTAACATAAATTTTGTGAGTAGAGGGATTAAATAATCTATAAGCTTTTTATAGGGGGATAATATGGGGTACAAAGAGAAGTACCCAAGGGAATAGTGCAATAATGGGATGGGCCATAGTAATAAATAAGGTGGTTAACCCGTATCATGTAACGGACAACAAGTGGTTAGTAATAATGTAATGGGCCCATAGTATTAGATAGATGATATTGAGGGAACCATGGTTATGACCCATAATATTGTATGTATGAGGCCTATATAGAGGCTGGAGACTCCACATTGAGAGATGTCAAGGATTATTGTATGAATATGTGTATGGCTTGTGGAGTGGTCTCCTTCCTTAAGGAGTGAATGTATGGTGTTTCCCTACCTTAAAGGTTTGATATCAATAAACTGAAACATTTCTATATTCAGATCTTCTTGTTCTTGGGTTTATCTCTATTATCTTATATTTTTGGGTCAGATCTATAACAAGTGGGAATAGAGTACTTTCTTGAGCAAAAGTGGAGAATTAGTTTTAATTTTTTGCAGGAACTTTCTGGGGCGGCGAGTTTTCAGATCAAATCTATATGTTTTGGGGCAAAATCTACAAAATTTAATTAAAAATCTGGATTCTTTATAAAAAAATACCCAATTTCAAAAAAAAAATCGACCAAATCGGAGTCTGGATGAAAGACATATCGCTAATCTAAATATCAGTGGTGTTGTAGACATTTTCTCGGGGTAGCGAGCTTGCGGCGTAGATTTGTATGTTTTGGGGAAAAATATGCAAAAACTAATTATAGATCTAGATTCTTTTTGAAAGAATACTCAATTTAAAAAAAAAAATCAGTCGAATTAGAGTCCGGATGAGGGAGATATCGCTGATTTAAAATCAGCTCTTTTTTAAGAATTTTTGGTCATGTCACGAGAGTTGTAGTGTGGATATGAAATTCCAGTGCCTAGATCAAGATTTCCACCAAATGACAAGATGCATAATGGTTGTTCCATTTCTGTAAATAGGTGATAATAGGGATTCTGAGCAATATTGATGGAATTGTGGTCATTTCAAATTTTCGCCAAGTGAAATTTTTTTCAAAACACTTTTCATGGCAGATCTTAATTTTATAGGGAAAGATGATAGCCCTACTATTGAAGAATTCATACAGAAATAAAATTTCACACGTGGGACACTTTGGAAGGTTGTAGTGGGGTTTAATATGAAAAATGAGGCTGTAAGATGGTGGTTCTCACTTGACTACAAGCAGTTGACCAAACTGTCAGATGAAGAATTGGAAAGAGTCCTTTTAGACAAATGGTCTCGTACTAGAAAAAAGGAGAATGAGACACGTAAGGGGTTATTTTCTACTGATGTCCCCTTATTGCAGGTTCATGGATTGATTAAGAAGAAGAAGAAGAAGATTGTGTCTATAAATCCTAGCTGCATGCATAATTTTATCAATGTTAATTTGGCAAAAAAATTACAAGTTGTAGCCAAACACATTGAAAACACAGAAGTTGATGATGAGGATGTTCAAGTTTATAAGGATTTGAAAATTTCTATGGATAAGTATGTGTTGCATGGTGATTTTTACACTTCAGATATGGATAACATGAATGTTGTTTTGGGATATCCTTGGGTGGAATCCGTGGGTACTATCAATATTAATGTGTAGAAGAAATTTCTGAAGCTCTGGTATAAAAAGAAGAAAATTACATTACAGGATATTTCCATCAATAAATAGGTAGAGTCCATGGAGGCTGAAGCAGAAGATGTTCTAGGGACGGACATATCAGATGATGAGCCATTGATGATCGACAATCAAATACAAACAAAGGTTGAAGAAGAAAAGGATACAGGTGCTGATACATCAGATGAGGGCTCAATGATTGAAGTAAGATTGGAAGATAAGATACCAGAGCATGCACCACAACATGCACCAGATAACAGTTAGGCTCTAGTAAGGTGTGAATTAAAGGAAAATACATCGTGGCTTATAACTTCAACATATCATCACCAACATCACCTTGTAAGAGAACAACCAACAAGATGGCAACCAATTAGCCACAATGACAACAACCCCCACATGACAAATAGAGAGGAGTTAAGATCCACCTACTACACATCAAAACAGAAGAGTTGTCATGGTCAACTTCCATCTCAAGCGAGCGAGGCACCAACGAGATCAAGGGTTCACCTTTCTCTTGGATGGCTAGATGCACGTGCATGGTACGAGTGGACTACTCTTTTGAGTAGATCTTATTATTTGTGTTCTTCCCATGTTTCGGGGATGAAACATGTTAAAGGGGGTGGAATGTAATATACCTAGGGGGAATAATATGAGGTACAAAGGGAGGTACCCAAGGGAATAATGTAATAATGGGATGGGCCATAGTAATAAATAAAGTGGTTAACCCATATCATGTAAGGGAACACAAGTAGTTAGTAATAATGTAATGGGCTCATAGTATTAGATAGATGGTATTGAGGGAACCATGGTAATGACCCATAGTATTGTATGTATGAGGCTTATATAGAGGCTAGAGACTCTATATTGAGAGAGGTCAAGGATTATTGTATGAATATGCGTATGGCTTGTGGAGTGTTCTTCTTCTTTAAGGAGTGAATATATGGTGTTGCCCTACATTAAGGGTTTTGATCAATAAAAAAGCATTTCTATCTATTCGAATCTTGTTATTTCTTGGGTTTATTTATATTATCTTATATTTTCATATCATATCCTTACCAAGTGGAATCAGAGCTATAACATCTCCTAAGTGGTGGGGTAGCCTCAAACCTTGTATGATCATCATTCTCTTTTTCTTCCCATTGCTGCTATTGTTGTTGTACCTGCTGCTATTGTTGTTCATCCTCTGCCATTGTCTGCTTCTGATCCTGATTGTTTCCTGTTTCTTCACTTTCTTCTTCCACCAAGTACAGAATCTTCCATTCCTCATTGTTCTTATAAGATTCTTCACAATTCTGCTCATGGAATATGACATCTCTACTAACATAAATTTTGTTAGTAGAGGGATTAAATAATCTATAAGCTTTGTATTGTGAACAATACCCTATAAAGGTACATCTAATGGCTTTTGAATCTAGTTTTCTTTTGTCTTCCTTTGGAATATGGGCAAATGCTTTAGACCAAAATACTCTTAAATGTTTTACTATAGGCTTAAATCCATGTAGTGCTTCATAAGGACTTTTAAACTCAAGACTCTTTCTAAGACTCCTATTTTTCAAATAAACTGCAGTATTCAATGTTTCAGCCCAAAAACCATTCGACGGATTCTTACCTTTCAACATGCTTCTAGCGCATTCCACTAGTGTTCTATTCTTTCTTTCTGTTACTCCATTCTGCTATGGAGTATGGGGTACTATGAATTGTTGTAATATTCCATGGTCTTTACAATACTTGATAAGCTCATCCTTCCTGTATTCTCCCCCTTGATCGGAGCAGAGAATTTCTATCTACTTCCCTGTTTGCTTTTCTATCATATTTCTGAACTGCTTAAAGTATTTAAATGTGTGAATTTTCTTACTCAAGAAATATACCCATGAAAAATTTTTGCAATCATCAATAAACAGTAAAAAATATAGTGCACCTCCTAGTGACTTTGCTTGCATGGGTCCACAAAGATCTATGTGTACTAATTCAAGTATATCTCTATGTTTCTTCTCTATTCAAACAGGAAATTCTTCTCTATGCATCTTTCCTAATGTACATGAATCACAATCATCATGCACTTGTTTTAACATAGGAAGGTCTCTTACCATTTTCTTGTTCTGATTAATAGAAAATCATTGTAGTTGATATGACCAAATCTTTGATGCCACAACTCTTCTATAGTAAAACTCGCTACTGTTAAAGCTCGAACTGGTGTTGGTCTTACATCTAATTTGCACAGACCTCCTATTTGAATTCCTAGAGCAATTGTCTTCATGCCATCTAGCAGATCTTTAATATAACAGTTAGATTTTAAAAATTCAACTTTAAGGTCTTGATCTATAATCATGGATACAAAAATCAAGTTATTTGTTATACCGAGCACATACATAACATTTTAAATTTGTCTTACATTACCATTAGGTAAAATGATAGGACTTTTCCCACATCTTTTGATCTAATGACTTCTATCATCACCTAGGTAGATTCGTGCTCCGTTGTTGATTTCTTTAAAATCTTCAAACTGTTGCTTGTTCCCTGTCATATGTGTTAATGCTCCCGAATCTACATACTATATGTCTGCATCAACATTCTCATCACGATCTTTCATGAACAATATGAAATTTCAGTCATGATTATCATTCACAAGATGACCTGCATGTTTTTTCTGCCTCTATTGTTCTTCATGATATTTCTTCTTCCTAAACTCTCTAGCTATATGACCCAGTTTTCTGAAATAAAAACACTTAATTACAGAGTTGTTTCTATTTGGATTCATACATTGGGTCAGATTTGGTCTTTTCTATGAGCTTCCTCCATTTTGTTGTTGTGGATTTCCTTTTCCTTTGTAGAAGTTTTTTCACCATCAATGCATGATCGACACTCTAGGGCTTTAGAGTCGATCTACTTTCTTTTTCTTGCATCAGTATTCCTATTAGTTCTTAAAACTTCAGGATTTTCTCTCTTGCATTTATCCTAGTGATGAACATTTGGTAGTCATCGATCACACTATTCATGGTAATTGTTACAACATCTGTATCGTCAACTGTATGATCAATGTCTGCCAATTTGTTCTTCAGGTCTTTGATCCTTGTTATTAAGGCATCAACTATTTCATTCTCCTCCATCTTCAGGGATAAGATCTTGCTCTTCAAAAATAGAGGGTGATTTGTATTATGATCTCATACAGTTCCTTCAAAATTCCCCAAATTTCGTTTGCTGATTTACATTCTCTGATATGTGGTATGATGCAGTGTTTCACTGACATCTTCATCAACATCCTTGCTTTACCCTCATGCTTTTCCCAATCTGAGATTGTTGTGGATCCAATTGCCACCTTCTGTTCATCCCCATTTGCAATCGTCCAAGCACTCACTTCTAGCAGAGTCCGCATCTTGAATTTCCAATCGTATAATTGGAGCCATCGAGCTTGTTATGCTCGTTCAAGCATGCTTCAAACATCTGATTATTCATCTTGACGATTAAAACAAATTTAACAAGGAGAAAAAAATGTTGGATTTACCCCAGATCTGTGTCAAAAACAAAGATTGCTGATCTGCAATGTTGTTTTCAATGGTCTCCTTCTGGTCTTCTTCTCGGCAGACCTCGGCCTTCACGTGGCCTTCTCTTTGGTAGCCACCGCCAAAACGCAACCCCTCTTTTTGTTGTGATGTTGTTTGTTGTTTCTCGACTTTGCAGCCTTCTCTTGGATTCTCACCATGATTGTCACACTTATCCACAATGGAGTTGCGACAATCATCGCAGATGTACACGTGATAGCTGCGACGATCTTGTCGTAGATGTACACTTGATATTTGCGATGATCAAGAAAATGAAAACGTGTAGAAGTGTTACAGTGTGATCGTCGATGTTGTACCTCAAAGACTTGCAATGATTTCGCAATAGGCGCGACTTGCAAGTTCCACATTTGGCGAACATGTTTTCTCGGCCCTATCACTCTAATACCATGATAAAATATGCAATGTTTTATATTAAATTAAATGAAACCCACTGGTCAGCTCTACGAAAGAGACATTGAACCAAGAGAGTCTGGCTCTCTAGAACGCTCTTCATTGTTCATGTACATTACACAATATATTGTAATCACAGATTTAGGGAAGTTAGAACAATAACCTAAAAAATAGAAACTAATTCATATCCTGACGTCACGTGAACTAACTCACTATTCTAAGATATTCTCCATTATCTCTAACAATTTCTTCATGTGTTCACCAACGCGTAAAAATGAGTACTGGTCTTTAGCTCGATTCCCCTCCCTTAATCTTGTAATCTCAATTGTGAACTTCTTAGTGCTCAAACTTAATTCCAAGATAACCACTTCTAAGGGCTCAAACTCAATCTCGCCGTGTTTTGGGAAGTCCTCACTTGCCACTTTTGAAATTTCTGAGCAAGGCTAGATTTAAACCTAGGTCTCCTCATAATAGGTATACCCTACTTACCATAGGCCAAAGGAGGCATACGTGTGGATGTCATATGTGCCGGTATACCCTACTTACCATAGGCCAAAGGAGGCATACGTGTGGATGTCATATGTGGCACTTGTAGTGTTATTTGTTGGCGTGCAAAAGTTTTGGGAGGTATACTTATGACATTTATATTTTGTGTTCACAAGAATTTGAGGATGATCAAACACTTCAATGAACAAATTATCCACCTATCCGCCATAAAAATTCCTTCAATGAAGAAATTATCTGCCACAAAAAACCGCCGATATTTTCTGGACATCGTATCATTAGGCTCTGGCTCACATCATACATCACACTGGTAACTATTCTTCATTGTCATTAGCAGAGATGGGCATATTTGTAGGATGAAAACAAAGGTCTTCAAGAAATTAATAATGAGAAACAATTGAAGAAGAAAACTTGGAAGCGAATAAAACCTGCGACCTGCAATAACTAGGCAGTGCAAAATAATTGCAAGGAATCACCAAAATAAAATGATGGATTTGGTTGAGAAATGACCCCAGATTTCATACTCAGCCTGGCCACCTCCATTATCCACAACAAGCTCAATCTCAATCGGTATACAACGACCTCCTCAACATTCAAAGTCACTGAAAGACATCATATTCATGTGGCATTTGTTAATAAGTCAGGAAAAAACGCACGTGGCACTCGTTCATAGTCTGCAGACAGACGACGAACGACTTGAGAGTAACTTCCCCTTAAAATAATGCGTTCAGTGTAAAAATCCTTCGTCCTGAGAGTAACTTCCCCTTAAAATAATGCGTTGGGTGTAAAAATATTGCGGTATTCTAACGATTATGTTTTTTTAGAGTAACTTCCTCTTAAAATAATGCGTTGGGTTAATGCGTTGGGTGTAAAAATATTGTGTTGCGAAAGTTATGGAATTTTTTCTTATATTTTACCAGAATTTAGTAAAGAATTTTTTTGTGAATTCAGTAAAATTGTTAAATTTTAATATTTAAGGTGTTTTATAATTTTTATAAGGTTGAATTTATTTTTATTATTAAAAATATGATTCAAACACTATAATAAAAAATTTGAATTTTTTTATCCAGATTCCGATCATTTTTAATTCTCGAAGTAATTCCTCCTTCCTCCTTTCCCAGAACAAATGTGATATTTTGTAAGATGTATGGACATTTCTCCTCCATTTTGTCCCATGCTGTAAAAGTATACAAACGCCCCGGTGACGTTGCTATGTGATTTTTGCAAGGCTGTAGCGAGAAAGTTTCACGTAGAAAGAGAGTAATTTAAATAAATGACCTATTTTTGTCTTGGCATGCGGTAGCTACTAAGTGATATACTATTTAAACATACAACAAAATTTAAACCTGCAATTTAGCTTTGATAGGTCCATAAAATGAATACATGCTAAAATTGCATCTTGAAGATAAAATTATAGGTTTAAATTTTTCCACAAAATAAATACATGCTAAAAACAATGAATTAAATTGCAGGTTTTACTTTTAATTATGGAAAAACTTGTTCTACAAAGGTATTTTTTTGTCCATATTTTATGTGGAAAACTTTTAATTATTTCGAAGTGTGTAATGCAAACTAAATTTGGTTTTCTTTCATAGAGTTTCACTAAATAACTTTTTCTAGTTTTGGATCTACCAGAACGCCAATTACTACCTTTACTTCTTGCTCTAGATCTCGCTTTCACTCTCTCATTGCAACGTCCACTCAAATGTAGTTTTTTGTGATAAGGAATAGAGAATTCGGCGAATAGAAAGAAGTTATGTGTAGGTAGGAAAGGTGGGTATAAGATACTACAATACCTTCTAATCTGGTCTCTGAAAAACTATTTTTTTATGAAGTATCAAGAGGAAAGATAGGAGAAAAAGGTTGGCATCTTTGTAACGGTATCTTTTAAGAAGAAAAGTTTTTATTTTAAATTATAAGTTTTAAAATTAGAAATATAACAAAAATAAATGCATGCCTTCAGAAAGAAAATTATTTATACATTTTTAGAATTGATTTCATGATTATAGAAATTATTATAATTTTTTAAATTCTTAAATTAATATGTAGAATAGCATGAAACTTCATGTATTTATTTAATTTTAAAATTTTTAAATTAATATATAGAAATAGCTGTCTGTATATAATAAAAATTCATAATGTATAATAGAACAATCTGTTTGATTTGAATTTCGGAGATAGCAACAACGGAGTTTTATATTTCTTTAACTTCACCTAATTTTGTATCTGCAATGTTACCCATGATTATTCATTTCTAATCAATTCTCGATTTTTATGTTAATTCTCATTCTATACATATTAGATTATAGTGATGGCAAATCATTATGTAGGTGTGAGGAAGCAGGCACAAATTAAGGTTCACAAACACATAATAGCGAGATGGCTCTCTCTCACAACCATTTAATACTAAACCATGCAATAAGCAATGCAATATTATGTATTTGGCAGAAATTTTTCCAAACAAAAAATGTTATTTGAGACTTATCATTATTCACTTGAAAGTAAATGTTTATATGATATTCTATGTATTTACCTAAATTTGAAATTTCAACCCAAGTTTGAAATTTGAAAAAGCTTGTGATAACTTTTAAATCGCTTATCCAATCAAAACTATGAAAATAAAAATTTCATAAAAATTAAATAATTTTAAATGACAAGTTCCCATAAAACATTGGTTAAATTGAGAGATATGGAAAGAGTAAAGGAAATATTGGTGACTCATCGATTTATCTATTCGTCAAAAGGTATAATAAGAATATTTATGGCAATGCAAGTCCCAACAAGTATTGTACCCCATTTAAGATTTTTTTTCCCAGAGGAATTTTATTTTTTCTTTTCTATTCAATCAAAAAAAGTACATAGCCATTTATATGTGTCAATACATTATTTTGTATATCCCTACGTACCACCCATGTTTCCGGAAAGAAAAAATATAAATAAATAAGATTTACATATGGATTTGATTATAACAACATTCACACAGTTTCACAAAAAGTGGAATATTAAACCAACAAAAATTCCTTAGTCTTCAAAAAAGTTATTCTTTCGCAATAACCCAAGAGAAGGGTTTTGGTATGTTGCCAGAAAAAAATAGTTAGCCATCCATATTGATAGCATATTTTTTAATGAAGAAGAGAACATTTAGTATCTTATACTACTCTAATGGCAGTGGATGACTAGTTGAAATGTGGGATTTCCTACGAAATAGAGAATGATTTCCCTACCTCCCTTCAAAATAGATAAAGCCTTCTTCCTTATTGAGGGCTTTTTTAGAAATAAAGTTGACCCTAAGGTTCCATTCCCTATGTATATGCTAAGAAGAGAGGAATTTTTTTTCCAACAGTATAGTAATTTTGTCTTTATAGGGGATCAAATTTAGAACATATATGTTGATTCTCCCTCATAGTATATCAATGATTCATTTGGAATCACCATAAATTTGTAAAAAATCAATGTTAATGTGAGAAGAAAAAAATAAAAATACCCAAGAAGTTGTGATTTCTGCCTTTGTATTGGAGGCAATCCCTAGATTAAGCCAAATATGATAGGAAAGATCCCCTAAGGAAGTAAATAAGCCCCACCACCACAAAGGCCCTCCTGAGAAACTCCATAAAAATATCCAACATGACAGGAGAGAAGGGCTCGACGGGTAACAAAAAGGTTAGACCATCTTGAGCTTATGAGATCTCAAATAATCCTTGAAAAAACCAACGATGTGGGCATGTATGCAAGATATATTTATAGGCTAATACTCAAGGATGTGTTTATTTCTCATCTTTTGAATAACCCACGCTAAAAAACTAGGTAATGCTATGAAATTACCCATCTTGAGATCCTGCCAAAGAGACAAGACTCAAGGGATGAGATGGGACATTGTCCAAAGTGTTAAGAGATGCAAGAACTTCATTCCATAAAGCCCTAGAAAAATCACACTAGAAAAAGAGGTGATCAACAAATTATGGTCCTCTAAAGCATAAGCAGCATACATTTAGACCATAGAATCCCTTGCGTTACAGGGTTTCCTAAGTGAGGATGTAGATATTTAAGGATAATCATACAAACCATCTACTTTTAGCCAATATAGACCATTTCAAGATCATCCTATGCCACCTAATGTCCCTTTGGTTAAGAAATGAGGAAGAGATAGAATAATAGGCAAATCAGGTTGAGGCTTGACTAAATAAGGTATTCCATCTCCATACAATGGAGTCCTCCTATTTTTTTTAAGAAAATACCACTTGATGCAAGATTATTAATAAAATAATTCCATTCAATAAGCATGGATCCTTGTAAACCCAGGTCAAAAGAGATTTTCCAACAACCAAGGGAAGCAACCAAGGAACTAGGAAAAGAGGAATTACATAACCTAAATACACCCTTCCCATTAAGACAAGATATAAGATCATAAGATAAATAATACAAATGTTTACTCATTATAAAGGGATTGTTCCCTAGGATAACCTTATGATTGTTTCCCATCTTCCACGCAAGAAACTTTAACAGCTAAGGAAAAGCCTCCCTAGGCCTCTCCAAGTAATCAACCCAAATGAATATTTTTTTTGTTTTTAAGTCCTTGGCCACTATGAAACTACCTTGTTGTGGAGGTATTTATCTAAGATAATGTGGCTTTTGATACCCAAACCTAAGGTGGCCTTCTATAATCTATTCTTAGCTAGGGATTGACCAAACCAAAGGATATTTTTGAAATCCAAACTACCAAATATTTTGGGCTGAGAGTGTATGTCCCATTTAGCCAAATGAAGGTCTTTGTGATCCTTCTTACTAGTCTAGAGAAAATTGAACATGCATTGATGAATCTTCCTGACGGAAGATTTTGGAATCTTGGAGAGGGTTATCCAATATATCGGTATTCTCTCTAGAGTAGACTTAACTATATGCAACGTTTCACCTAAGGGGATCCACTTATAACACCTATTGTTGATTCTACGTTCAATCTACTTAATAAGCCAAGACCAATCTTCTACAAAGTAGAAATTAGGCTTGCGCTAGTAGCCTAGTTAGGAAATACCATGATCAATAGGGACCACCTTCCATGGAAGGATAGAGACAATTGATTCAATGGTCTGATCCAAGATATTATTCTGTAGAAAGGAGGATTTTAAGTTACTAACATGCATACCATATGTAAAGAAAAAAGGAGAGAAAACACAGTGAAAATGAGACCATTCAGTTAATGAGCCATCACCAAAATTTAAAACATCATCCACAAATATGAGATGAGTTAAATAAATGGACTTAGACACTTTAAACCCCTTATAAGTCCATCGATTTTAGCCTTGTTGATCATTAGACTTAGGCCTTCTATGATAAGAAGGAATAAAAGGGTATGTAAGGGACACCCTTTTGTCAATCCTCTTGAACAAGAAAAAAACTGAAGGTGATCCATTGAAAGGAACTAAGAAGTTGGGAGATGTTATGCACCCCATGATCCAATTTGTAACCTTTATATCTAGACCAATATGAAGGAGCAAGAGCCTAAGGAAACTTTAATTCACTCTATCGTAAGGTTTGACCAGGTTTATTTTTAGGATCAAAGCATTGCTTTTTTTGGTGTTAATGCAGTGCAAAACCTCTTGAGCCACCTCAATAGCATCATGAATCGGGTGGCCTATAAGAAACCCAAATTGTTTAGGAGATAAGGAAGAAGAGAGAAAGCTTTTAAATATGTTATATAGGACCTTAACAATTACCTTATAAATAAGGTTACAAAGAGATCAACCTATAATCATTGAAGGTGAGAGGTTGTAACATTTAGAAGTAAGAGTTATGAATGTAGCATTGATAGCCTCAAACACCTTCCCCGAAATTATGGCCTCCTCCATAACATGTAGGATTTCATTCCCAATTAAGTCAAAAAATGCAAAGAAAAAATTGGCTATCCACCCATTTGGACCAGGACTTTTGTCCTTGGAAAAATACTTGAGTACACTTTTAATCTCATTCAAGGAGATATGTCCACCCAAACAAGTAGAGTCTTCCTTCGAAAAGAGCCAAGGAAAATCCTGGATGATCTAAGGTTGAGTTTGGATCATATTATCACCAGGATCTTTGAAAACGCATGAGAAATGTGGCATAACAACCTTCTCCAATTTTGGTTGAAAAAAAGGAGTATTTCTATCACCATCATGAATATCCTATAATAAAAAAATTATCCATCGTTAGATGGTGAACTTATTGAAGAATTTGGTGGTACCATCACCTTCCTTAACCCATATCTCCCTACTCTTTTGGCACTAACGCTCCTCATTAGCTTTGAGAAGTTGGGCTTTCCTCTTTGCTAAGACACACATATGACTTTTGATAACATCTGGAAAACCAACAAAGATGAAAGATTATTGAAAGGATTTAAAAGAAAATCAAATATCATACAACACCATATATTGATCAAGGATATGATTTAGTTCCCATCTCTTTAAATGATATCTCAGTTCCTTTATTTTGTACCCCATTTTAGTCTTTGGAAACAAATCATGGGGTTTTCGGTGGTGTCATTAGTATCTCAATGAATATTGGCTCAGTGCATGTTAACATTGTAAGCAACATCAATGATCGGGTGACTATATGACTTCATGAACCTTATTGTGCCGAGAGGCGCATTTTACAACCGAGTATGACCTTGATGTGTAAGTATGTAACATC